>JAAEAF010003534.1:0-14907 GCA_011037195.1 Triatoma infestans
CTGTTCAATAAAAGCGCGTACTTCCGGTTTCTAAGCTTCTTGCAACACGGAATTTTGGCCCTATCTATTTATTTCTAATTAATTTTTGTTTGTATGATAGGAATTGTATAATCAACTTATGGTTAGCACGTTAGAGAAAAAAACATAGCCCCACCCCTGAAAGCCCCCCCTTAAAGAGCACATTTGCCTAAATTTACCTGAGAGACCTACTGAGCCACACCAGAAGGGGGAAATAAGGTTAATTGTGGGTCTACTAACAGGGCCATTGTAGGCTGAACAGACATATGCACCACCTTCAACTTGCGGATAATGCGGTGTGCCGATTCTGCAAAGTAGAAGAAAAAACCCCGGCGCACATCCTTTGTGAGTGCGCCGGCCTGGCGAGGATTAGGTTTCTTCAATTGGGGACAGGCAATCCCGAAGCTAGAAGCTTCATGACGGAGCCGCTTTCAGCTTTGCTAGGATTGATAAGAGGGCAAAGCTGGAGGTTGTGTTGTAATTTAAGGGGATCCACAATAGACCTCGATTTGCAGGTCGCACTGGAATGAGGCTCACCCCCTTCCGTTTCTAATCTAATCTAATTTAATATGAAGTCACCTTAAATGACTTTACCAAAAAAAAAATGTTATAAATCGAAGTTGTAGCTATTTCTTTATATGTGTAGTTCACATTACTAGATTAAAGAAAATCAATGGAGCCGTTTTCAAGAAAATACCAGAAAAACTGGAAAATACATTTTAGTAAAAACGCACTTTCGGTTATCTGATTTTTTATTTTTTTTCTAGCTTTGAATTTCAACAACACATTTAATTCTAATTAATATAATTTAGATGAGTCCTCAATCGTTGGTCTAGTAGTTAGCGCACTCGGCTTTCATGCGAGAATTCAGGGTTTTATTCTCGTGAGGGCAAAATTGGAAGCTACAATTAGTAGCGCCCTGGGTAGCGAAGAGCAGAACTAAACGGCGAGGATGCTGCGGCATACTAACCAAACGCCCCCCAATATATTGCTGTCTGGCAAGCCTTGGTCCTTTATGGACTGTTGCGCCATAGTTTTTTTTTGTTTTTATAATTTGATGACAGAATTTTATTTTTATAGTAAACTGAAATAGCCATCGATCTTGTATAGGAAAACTTTAACCGTCTCCCCCCCCCCCCCAAAAAGTGCCCTTAAATGAATTTTCCTAGAACAATGTTTTCAAATGAAAATTATACATCTTTTTATGTGTAGTTTATATAACAAGTTTGAAGAAAATTGTCGGAACGCTTTTTGAGAAAATCGCCAAAAAAATGTAAAAAGAACAACTAGTAAAGTGGTGTACTTCCGGTTGAGGAATTTTGACAGATAACGTACTGTCAGATCCCATGGTGATACCTAAACGGAATATTAAGTTTCAATTTTCTACGATTTTTCATTTTTGAGCTATGCTGTTCACATACATACCCACACATACACACACACACACACATACACACTTTTTCGTCTGAAAAAGTCTTAGCGACCTTTTTTTTAAAAATCTATTTCATCTGCCAAAGTGCACACCGCATCATTTCATCCAGATGGAAATGGGTTGCCATTCTCTCAATTTGTCAGTACTCAGACGGATATTGAACTGGTGGACTCACTTACTAACGATATCACCAGACGAATATCCTATAAAATGTTACGAATATTTGCTTGTCTCTTTAAACTGTTATCGTCGGGCTTCTTATTCTGGGTGGGTGTACCACTTGAATAACATTTTTTTTTCACTGGGCTATGTAGGTATTACCTATTTTTCCGTGGCTCATCTTCACTGGAGAAATGGGCCAATCGTGTTCTCAGTGAAGATGTATACAGAATTATGAACAGCAATTATAGCGAGATATATAGGTCTCTGTGCCCATTTGGCACCGTGGTATATTTTATGTCTCAAATAGGCCAATCAAAAAGCAAAGGGCTATTATACAACTGAGATTAAGTAATAGAACCCATATTAAATTTTTTATTAATGGCACATCGTACTCAATATTTGCACTATTTGTAACATGTACAAGTTGGAAACTCTTGATCATATTTTGTTGGAATGCCCAGTATAAAGTAAAGTAAAGTAAAGTAATGCCTATTTTTTCAGGCGGGCTTAACGTCCAACTACCAAATTAGGTGTCGTGGACGGGGGCGGAAGCACCTACTTTACTATTAACATTTTTTTAAACAAATATAAAATTTAGTTATACGCTGGACTCGAACTGTGGTCCTCCCACTTACAAGTCCATGCTCATAACCAAAACACCAACACCCGCCCGAATGCCCAGTATACAACCCATATAGAGAAAGGTTTCTTAGAAATTAAATTTTACCACAATCCTCCTTAAGAGACAATTTATTAAATATTTTAGACATTAATAGTGCAGAAAAATGCAACCATGTATACTATTTCATTAGTGGGGTTTTGAAATTAAGATCTTTTATTTTTAATGAGTAGATTTGTATTCATTTAGTTATATTAGTATCAGATAACTATTATTATTTATTTGTTATATTTAATCTATAAGAAAGCATTTTTTTGTTTCTTTGTTTATTTAATTTAGTTAAGTTGTTACTTTTATTTGTTGGGGTGTTTGTTAGTTTGTCTATGAGGTATGACAACGATTTTTGTGGGGCAAAACCAGATCTCTTAATATGTTACAATTTGATACAGAAATTATATTATTAGTATTATATTATTATTATTATTATTATATTATTATTATTATTATTATGATATTATTATTATTATTATTATTATTATTATTATTATTATTACATACACACACAAACAGACCATTTTCTAAAAACCACTTTTTTGGACTCAGGGGGCCTCAAAACGGATATTTCCGGTGATAACTCGATATATCGATACTAGGAGTAAGGGAAAGTAAAAAAACAAAAAAATGCAATACTTAGAAACTTGTACATGAGCTTGAAGTGTAGGCGCCCACGCTCTCAAGGGACCATGCAGCGTCAGTTTAAATTTAAACGTAACTGAGATGCCCCCTAAAACCTCTGTGAAACCAATGATTAGATTAGATTAGATTAGATTCTGCGCGCGGGGCGGGTAGGTCTTCAGCCTGCGCGCACACGGGACCCTTCTGTGGGTCTATTGTGGCACCCCCTAAGTTGGAGACCCTATCCCCGTCCTGTCTGTCCTTCATCGAACTGTGGTGTCTGGGGAGGTCTCCACAGATGGTCAATTAGAGCACCCTCTTGAGTCCTGTCTGCCTTGATAGACTTAATAGACCCGAGAGGGGCCCCTGGCTAAGGCCTGTGGGCACCAGCTTTTCTTCTCCGAAGAGGCGATACCTCAGCCATACAAGCCCCTCGCACTGTCATAGCACGTGCTGTTTCCTCTTCTTCCTACACAGGCTATCCATTGCCAGGCCCATGCGATGCATGTTCTTCTTAAGTCTGCAATGGCCAGTGAGAACGCCAACTGCCATCCTTATGGCCACCCGGCCTAGTTGGAGTAATTCTGCAGTTAACCTGGGAGAGTAGCTATAAATAAACGTTTTCGCCAGCCTCTGGCCTGGAGTTTTAACCCACCATTCCCTTGATCCTGATGGATGCACTCCTGAAGCATCTTGAGACACCACAGAACGGTTCCGGCCCTATAAGTGTTCCAATGGAACCCTCCCGGGCCAAACGATCTGCCGCCTCATTAGCTCGGTAACCGGAATGCCCAGGTACCCAAACCAGAAAGATCTTTTATGGCTACTAATATTCCCAAGTGCACCTAGGCAATCCCACACCAGCCTTGAGCTGGAAACCAATGATATTTTGGGAAAAATCTTTTAAATAATACATAATTTTATCTGTACAGTAAGCATTTTCAAATATTAAGAATATCCGTTACAGCCGTTTTCAAAAAAAAAAATTAAATAAATAACTCGAAAACCTGTTCTATAAAAACGTATTTCCGTTTTACTGATTTTCTTATGACCATAAATCTCTACTGTTCCCTCAGAAATCCTGCCAAAAAAAAAAAAAAACTCGTTGAAGCTGTTTACGAGAAAAACTGTGAAAAAATTAAAACAATCTGGTTGATGGATTATTGTCCGAAACTTTCACCTAAACGGAATACCAAGGTCAAGTTACTAGCGGATTTTTCCATTTTTGAAAAATTTTGTTTATTCACACACACACACACACACCCACAGAGTACACATACAGACCATTCGTTAACAATATTTTTTTCGCACACAGAGAATACCAAAACATGTATATATTCCGGTCAAAACTCAATTTGGAAAATTTGGTACGATTGCAATATTAGGGACTTGAAGCTGGGCACCAAAAGTGAGTGGTGCGAGGGATCCGCTCTGTTGGGCATCAAGGAACATGCCATAAAATCGTATACTGATAGGTCGAAGACCCTCGAGGGGACTGGGGCGGGGGTGATTGGTCCAAGGATGAAGCACTCGGAACCCATTGGTAAATTTCCCAGCATCTTCCAGGCGGAGATATACGCTATCGGAAGATGTGTACAATTCAACCTCGATAGGGGATGTAGGAACCAGGAGATTGCAATCCTTTCCGATAGCCAAGCAGCCATTAGAGCATTGAGTGTCTCTGTTATCAGCTCTAAAATGGTTTGAGAATGCCTAGGTAAGGAGAAACGCCTAGGCCTGGGAATAACAACCAAGGGTAACAGAGGAATAAGTTACCCTTTGGTGGATGCCAGAGTATGTTGGCATTGAAGGGAATGATGTGGCCGACGCCCTGGCGAAGATAGCTGCTGCGACCTCGCTTCTAGGGCCGGAACCTTATTGTGGGATTAGCGACCAGTTTCTGTTGGAGGAACTTAGGAAGGAGGAGGAGACGAAGAGATATCAACTCTGGTACTTCCTTCCCGGTTGGCTAAGATCTGCTTGGGAAACTATAACCAACGGAGGTCGGAGGCCTGCATTGGATTGAGCAAGAACAAGCTCCGTGTTCTTACGGGTTTCCTCACGGTGCATTGCTGACTTGGGGGATACCTGGTGAAGCTGGGTTTGGAAAGTGACAGCTCATGCAGATTCTGTGGGGAACTGGAGGAAAATCCACTACATCTCCTAACAGACTGTGAGGCTGGCACTCAGAGAAGGTTTAGGAACCTGGGCAGCTACCAGGTGGAAGAGGGGGACATACCCTCTCTAGTGCCCGTCAGAATACTGGGGTTCCTTAGGGATCTCAAACTGATGGAGGTGCTGTAGAACGGATGTTCAATTGGACATCCGTTTGGGTGCTGTGGGCAGGCCTGTGGCACCCAGGGGGCATAGCACAATAGAACGAATCAAGGTCGCAGTGCGTATGACCCCCCCGCTAATAAAAACAAAATGATTAGGGATCTTGTAGAGGAGAAAGTATAAAAACACGATATAAAAAAAAAATTCATACAAAATTTCTCTTATTGAATTAATTAACTATTTTATTTTTTATTACTTTTGGTCTAGTGGCCCGGCCCTTTCGCCTTTCGTGCAAGAATTCAGGGTTCGATTCCAGTGAGGGCAGCAAAATCGATGTTGACCCAGCATCGTGATAAAAAGTGGGAAACTACAGTTAGTAGCGGCCTAAGTAGCAAAGGTAGCGTGCTCACCATAACCCTCCCCCCCCTTATTCAAATCGCCGTCTGGCAAGCCTTGGCCCTTCATGGGCTGTTGCGCCAAAGGGTTTAGAGTTTTATTAATTTTAAGTCTTTATTAATCACAGAAAAAAATGTAAGGTATAATAAATAAAAAATAAAAATATAACATATTTTATATAGGGTGTACCATTTTGAACGGGCCACATTTGAAATAACTCTTAAACGAAGCAAGATACCAAAAAAAAAAGTGAGATCACTGTCACGAGGCCAGCAGTGCACTGAGAAGTCTCCGGGCGCTAAAGACCAAAGATGTTGACGCGCCTCAATAATAATAATAATAGAAATAAAATGGAATAATAATAGTTATTAGATGAAATAGCTATATTATCAAGATAGATAAGAAGTATAGTGTCAGGGGAAATCTGCACTGTATACTGTGTAAAGGATAGGACTCACAATGCTGCCTTGCAGTACACCCAGGCAACTGCATGATTGAAAGGCAAGAAAGATGTTGGGACATGAGACTCGAAACTATCTGCCAATCAAGTAGGATTTTAGAATAAGATAATAAGGTGGCTAAAAGGGTGCCATTAATAAGCTTCCAGAACAATCCACAGTACTATACTCAGGCTTTAGAACCACAAGGGACTTAAAAAATCAGGTAAAACATCATTAAAACAAAACAATATGCCAGTTTATTTATAAAAATCCAATAAAAAATATATTTCCTATTTATTGAAAATGTCCTCCTAGGCTTAACCGGCACAAGCGCAGTCGCTGCCCAACAGATGAAGTTGCTAACCGTATCATATCTGCTGGAATTGCTAAGCAGGTTTGGATTAAGTCTTCTCTAAGTGCTTCTGGATTTGTTGGTTCCCTGATATAAATTTTTTCTTTGAAATATCCCCAAAGAAAAAATTCAAGAGGGGGTTAAATCTGGCGATCTGGAAGGCCAGCTACTGAACATCTCATTCACTTTTCTCCACGCCAGATCATTTTTTTCAGTAGTTTTCAATACAGCATTAAAAATTGGGGGTAAAAAAAAAAAATCGCAGGTTTCTGTCACCGATTCTAGGTGTAAGGTGGCAATAAAATCAAATAACATTAACATCACCATAAACTAGAGCGCAAATATTTCAACAAACTTTAAATTCAATTTTATATCTTTCTTCGTTGAAGAGTTATTTCAAAAGTGGCCCGTTTAAATGGGACATCCGCATTTTAAATAAATATATAAAATAAATATAATTATAAAAATAAAAAAAATAAAATAAAAAATCAAACCGTACATTATCCGCTACCATAGAATAGAATAAAAGTGAGGGGGGGCGGTTGAGCCTCATTCCACTGCGACCTACAAATCGAAGTCTATTGTGGATCCCCTTACGTTAAAGACCAGCCCTCCTAATCAGTCCTAGCAAAGCTGAGAGCGGCTCCGTCATGAGGCTTCTAGCTTCGGGATTGCCTGTCCCCAATTGAAGAAACCTAATCCTCGCCAGGCCGGCGCACTCACAAAGGATGTGCGCCGGGGTTTCTTCCTCTACCTTGCAGAATCGGCATACCGCACTATCCGCAAGTTGTAGGTGGTGCATGTGTCTGTTCAGCCTACAATGCCTTGTTAGTAGACCCACAATTAACCTTATATCCTTTCGGGTCTGGCTCAGTAGGTCTCTGGTTAATTTAGGCAAATGTCTTTTGATAAAGAGCTTTGCCTGCCTCTATCATGGTGTTCCCTCCCACCAACGCAGACGCTGTTCTTCTATCCAACTCCTGATAGAAGTTTGGATGAGACTTTTGGATAAGCCGCAGAAGGGTTCGGGGCCTATAAAGGTATCCTGCGATCCCACCCTCGCTAGGGCATCCGCCCTCTCATTGCCCAGGAACCCCGCATGTCCCGGCAGTAGATAGGATTGACGGGTTCTAGGCCACTTTTTTTGCACAAGATGGCGGCCGTCCCCCTCTCCCACCACAGTCACATTACCCCTCTCCCACCAAATGACCCCCCTCCCCTCCCCCAACCTATTCCCAACTTTTCCCCCACCCCTCCCCCTCCCCTTTTCCTGTAGGCGAAGAAATAATAAAAATTAATTTTTTTTTTTGCTGAGGTCAGCAAAAGCGATCTCACAACCTTCGTCATCCAAGTCCATCACTTACACCACTCAGCTATAGTGGTAACTTGGCAATAGTAGTTTTCTTTAGATCCTTATACCTCACCCCCACATACTTCTCCCTCATGTCTCTCATAACCTTTCTCTCTCTCTCTCTCTCTCTCTCTATAGATATATAAAATATATACACAGAGACTTAAAGAGAGGCTCTGCCCCACGTACCCCAGGCCAGGGTTCATTAACCTGTATTTTTCCATTCATACAAAAGTTCATTAACCTCTATGTATGCACAATGTTTGCAATATAATTTCTAATTAAAAGTATTTTTCCATTCGTACAAAAGTCTTATTCTTTAAGATAAAAATCTATTTATCGATAAGTATATTGATAACACCTATCGAATCCAGTATATGATTATTATCGATTTTATGAGTCACTCACTTAATAAATTCTGTAAGTTTTTTTTTTTCGTTAGATCTGTACTTTGACGATGCAATTGAATGCCCTAAGATTTTTAGCACATTTTAAATTCTTATGAAATAAACACACAAAAAAAATTATTCCATCAAATATATATTGATAACACATATTGAATCCAGTGTAGTGTATTGATTATTATCGATTTTGTATGAGGCAGTCACTTCTGTAAGTTTTTTTTGGGTAAAACATTTTTAAAAATTTAGAAAGCGTATTTAAGATAAATCTATTTATCGATCAATTATATATCGATCGCTTCCCAGTATATATTGATTATTATTGATTTTTATGAGGGAATCACTTCTGTAAGTTTTCTGGTAAAACATTATTAAAACTAAAAAAAAAAAAAGTGTATAATAATACTTAGAACAAATTAATTAGAGAAAGGAAAAATCTTAGTATTTAACCTGGAGAACTAGTAGTTTTTATACGATTAATAATATATATTTTTTACCATTCTCTCTTGCGCACCAATTGTATAGGTATTAATGGAAAAACAAAAAAAAAAAAACAATCTTGATTCAAAATAACTTATTATTTATTCACTTAATTTTTTACAAGATATGATTGATAATATAAAGCATGTTTCGATAGCTTATTTTTTTTTTTGTAATAGACATTTTTGAAAAATACATTCGTCTAACGTACAACTTTAGTTCTTTTTACCACACACTATCTAAAATGATTATTTTCTCCCCCACTATACAATTATTTTAAATACATATTTGAAAAAAATAAAATAAAATAAAATGTAACATACATCATATTAAACCATATTGAATGGCCTAAGATTTTTTAGCACATTTTAAATTCTTATGAAAAATTAACACAAAACATTATTATTTCTCTGTGGGGGAAAAAAAGACTATTATGCTATTTTATTCACAGTACTTGTAAATGGATTGTACTGGAAAATCTGTTCACTTATAATTAGGCTTATACACTTGTCTTAGCTGGGATCACATCATTCGTTTCAAATTCTAATCTTACATCCACAGGTGCAAGCGATTTGACCAGGTTCATGTTGAAGTGAACAATCAATAACCACTATAGGTGCAACGCTGTTAAACACTTCATAATCTTGCATAAACGGTTTGCTAATTTCCTTTCCATAATATGAATTTTGAAATCTTGCATACATATCATATAATATACCAATTCGCTTTTGTGTGAAATTCAATCCCAAATCATCATATGGATACACTTGATTGTTTAAATACAATTTCATGTTGACCAGATTACAGTGATCAAAACGGCTCGTATCTGTCTTTGCATTATCATGGCGATCAGTTTGAAAAGCAACAATAACATAGCGTGGTCTTTCCGTCACAGTTGTAGTTTTAATTGTCCAAGACTGTTTTCCCACACTCTGTGGAAGCTGTGGATATGTGTACAGATCCCATGTTCGAAATGGTATTGACACATTTACTCCTTTCTCCAAATAAGTGATTAGATGAACCTTTTCCACATCCGATACAGACACATAAGGTATTTTCCATGCAATTTTTGTAATTGTCACTTTAATCACCTCATCGTCTGCTTCTAAATTAGTCAAAGCAGTGACCGCATTCTCATCTGACCTGGATCTAATGAGAACTAATTCTTGTTTAGCGTTAACGATTATCTTTTTGTAATCTTCAGCAAATCCCAACAGGTAACTTAATGGTATACAGGCATTAAAGTGTCCCGTTTCTTTGGACAATAGTGGATGTGTTGCACAGCTTCGACCCAGCCGGACATGTCCATCACCTGATTGGGTTCAAAAGAAGCATATCCTTTTAATGTTGTTGCTATTCCAGGGTTCCTCACGCTATCCACCAGTATTCCATTTAATTCGTATCTAATTTCTTGAAATAAATGGGCTATGGCGTTACGGCATAACGTATGCTTCTTCGCTGCTGCTCCTTGTTGGTTAAACAATGTTCCTTCCACATACAAATAGCTCTTGCTTGATAACGTGTAAACATCTTGTTGATTAACTGGTATACGTATCTCATCTGAATTATTCAATGTTGTCGATGCATATGGCTGATGTGATCTAAATTCTATTTTTGTTATCGACTCGTCAGACTCAACTGGCGCTCCAATGTCCAATATTCCCCCGTCCATGTTGTGGTGAGATTGGTTTGAATCCAAGTTGTTGTAAAAGTCTAATACTGTGCGTGGTTAAAGATGCTCTGCCTTCTACAGAAGACGGTTGAATGTGTGACTGGTGGGATGTTTGAGGTTTATTTATACATGAACTGCGATGTTGATGATGGTGAAATCTAAGAACCATTTTTCTTTTTCTTCAAATGCAGTCTAACGGTAATTTCTTCTTTTCTAAAATTGATCAATCGACCGTTTTGATCTGTCACTCGTAGTGTTATATTGTCAATTGTCCTTGTGATGACTGGCATATAAATGAGATTATTTGATACTTCCACAATCTTATATCCTGGTGCAACTTGTGGAAAAAACTCATGAAGTGTATGAACTAATTTACCATTTGTATAAGCACCAGTAACTATGTTACAATCTACCAGCACGCAGTTCACACTAAATATGTCCACTATTTCGCTAGAAATATATTTTTGATTTTTATTTTCCAGCGTAACTCTTCCAAATCCCAATAGTGGTCCAATTGAATTGTTACAATTGAAGGATATAACCGCTGAAGAAATGAGTTCTGATTTGAGTGTATTCTTATTAGCAGTTAATTCAAACTTTACATCCTCTGGTAAATTAGACTTGATATAATCGTTTATATCACTTAGTTCGTACGTACCTGTAGGAATGGTTATACTTGTTTTGTAATCATCATCATCATCATCTCTAATATATTCCAATGTATTATTGTGTTCATCAACGTTTGGTATCGAATGAAAGGTTTCAAAGGATAATAGTGCCATTTCCCATTCGTCATCTAAATGTATAGGTGGGAAATGATTTGCACTGAGAACGGACTCTCGTCCTGTTAGGGTGATGGTAAAACTCATGACTGTCGTAAATTAAAAAAAATTTATTCTATTTATAGTTAGCCCGCTGTGTACAAAGAGAGAAAAAGTAAACACAAATGACCACATATAACAGTGTTTGGTTGCTGATATTGTTCACTATTATACAATATTGGTATGTTCTTCAAATACATTATTAGCTCTGGTGGTGGTGGTAAGTTTCCAAAACTATCAAAATAAACAATTAGATTACCTCTCTTTACATAGCACACCCAATGGGTGCCTGGTCATGTATACTGTCAAGATTAATTACAATACTTTCATTTACTTTACATACTGTAGGCAGATTGTCTCTCATGAAAACACCTCTAAAATATGGAATCTCTAATTTTGTGGCTAGTTTTGTTAAATCAACATTTGTTAATGGTCGGAGAGGTAATCTCACAATTAGTTTTTTGAATTGTTCGTCGTCTTCTTTTCCAAAACAAGTCCATTACCATTTTTGTAAGGTCGTAAATATATTCCTTTTCCCAATGCAATAGCTTCCATCTTCTCATTATGTCGCTTCAATTCGTTCAATTGTTTTTTAGCAGCTTTAGCGGAATTAATCGCTTTTGCGATTGCTGCCCCTCCAGCTGCAGCTGATCCCAATGCAGTCAGTGCAGGTAGAGCAGACAATAATAGCGGTAAAAATCCACCTTTCTTCTTCTGATGCTGTTGTTCAGTAGGTATGGGTAATAACCTAAAGTTCTTCTTCTTCTTCTTACCAATACCTTTTTGTATTACAGCTGCAATAACTTGTTTCACTTTTGACCGTTTCTTCGCCATTGTCCCAGTGATGACTGAGAAAAATGGTCCATCACATAGGGATATATATGGAAAGCAATAGTGAAAAAACAATCCAGTTCAACGATGAAATTCCACCAACAAACAACCAGACTTCCAATTATCGAATACACCGGTATTGATGATGACGCCAGCAATCGGAAAAATGGACTTTTACTGCCTAATTCTGTGCGATGTATTGTTGCAGGACCATCTAATTCGGGTAAAACTAATCTGATGATTGCACTGTTGACCGAGAGAAATGGTTTAAAATTCTCCAATGTATATGCATATGGTAAATCTCTAAACCAACCTAAATATCGCTTATTGAATGAAATATTCAACCAAGTTCCTGAAATTGGATACTTTACCTATAGCGATTCAGATAACATTATTACACCACAAGAGGCTAAACCCAATTCAGTATTCATCTTTGACGATGTTGCAACAGAAAAACAAACCACAATGAGAGATTTCTTTTGCATGGGACGTCATAATAACATTGACTCTTTCTATTTGTGTCAAACATATAGTAAAGTGCCCAAACAGTTGATTAGAGATAATGCAAATTTGTTAATTTTATTCAAACAAGATGAATTGAACTTGAAACATATATATTCAGATCATGTGAACACCGATATGTCATTTGATGAATTTAAGTGGTTGTGTTCACAGTGCTGGTCGGATAAATACGGTTTTTTAGTTATTGATAAAGATTCTGAATTTAAAAGAAATTGTGAAAGTGCTCGTTATAGAAAAGGATTTGATATTTTTGTTTCTATCTAATAATAATAATAATAATAATGGCAGACGTGGACAAGAAATTAAAGTTGAAAATTGCACGTTCAAGTGAGAATATTCGCAAGAAACATAGACTGTTGAAACAGAGATTAGCTCAAGAACAACGTCAAATTAATCAAGCTACACAGACAATTGTACATCCACTGGAAGAGATTGTAACCACTCTTAAACAGCAGCAGCAGCAACAACAACAACAACAACAACCAGAGGAGAAGTTAAGCATCACTCAAATGGTAACTGACCAACCTAGCACATCAAAATATCAGTTACAACTACCATCACCAGCAAATGTAGTATCACCAATAAGTGACGCTTTGGTAAAGGATGAGAGTGTAATAAAGGAAGATGACAGTGATGGAGGGTGCAGTTACAACAGTGATGAAGTATTTGAGACAAAAGATGAAGTAGAGCAGATACAAGAAGTGCTCCGTACACCTGAAGGACGGAAAGAAGCGAAAACTTATCTTAAACACGTTAGTCATCTTGCGAGGAAATACATTGACAAATATTTGAATGGCCGACATGGTGATCATTTGGATAAAATATATGGTATGCGATTCGATGGTCAACGTTGGCTGATTGGAGATTCTCAAGTTACATGAGATAACAACAACATTGTAGTTCACGGCGTTCACTATAAAGGAACACCAGGACTGTTTGAATTGTTATTCATGAAGCGTCCAGATATTAGCCTAGTGGCAGAGTCTGACAAAAAGATATATAAGAAAATATTATCAAGTACCAACGCCATTTATCGTGGTTACTCTACAGAGAATCCAGTAAATTCAAACCGTGGTTACAAGTATTTAAATGTTATAAAACCATTATTCTCGACTAGTTATGTGTCTGGTTTGGGACTGAAAACAACACATCAACCAAGAATCGTCTATTGGGATGATCCTAATGAATTAGTTGATCGTCTGCATTTACTTGTTGCTTCAGTAGTTGCTGGTAACCGGGGGCACGAAAATGAAATAACAGCTATAGCGGAAGAACTAAGAGAAGGTAGCTACATTGAATAATGAATGTTAAACAGATTGTTGTCGATGAACTACACAGGCCGGCGAGGAAGAATTATCCACGAAGAAGAGTATTATTGAAAGGTTTGCATGACATATGGCAAGCGGATACGGTTATAATGTCAAATTTTCCTGATGGAAAGTTTAAATATCTACTCACTGTAATTGATTGTCTTTCAAAGAAAGCTTGGGTGGAACCTCTGAAAAACAAAAGTGGTATTGAAGTGGCCAAAGCATTACAAAACATTATAGAAAATCAGGCAAAAATTAGCCCACGAAATTTACAAACTGATTTGGGAACAGAATTTTATAATCCACATGTTAATCGACTTTTGGAAAAGTATAAAATTAATCATTACAGTACCTACAGTGTTATGAAAGCGTCAATGGTGGAGCGATTTAATCGCACTCTAAAAACTTGGATGTGGAAAATGTTTAATATCCAAGGCAATTACAAATGGGTGGAGAATTTACCCAAGCTAATGTATAAATACAATAATGAGTCTATACACAGAAGTATTGGAATGAAACTTCTGAAGTAACTGAAAATAATGAATCTGACATTATTAAGAAATTATCACAACAACCAAATTCTATTGTTCGGAAGACACCAAAGTTCAAAGTGGGCGACCATGTACGCATCTCAAAATATGAGACAGTATTTACCAAAGGATATTTACCTTCTTGGAGTACAGAGATATTTAAAGTGACTCAAGTAAGAAAAACTGTTCCAATCACTTACTTTTTACAAGATTCAAATGGTGAAAACGTGTTGGGCGGATTTTATGAACAAGAACTTGCCAAAGTTAAATTTCCTAATGTCTATCTTGTGGAGAAAATTTTGAAGAAGAAAAATAATAAAGTGTTGTTGAAGTGGCTTGGGTTTCCAAACAATAAAAATACTTGGGAAAATTGTAAAAATTTGCTTTAACTTTTTTTTGTATTTTTTAAATATATTAATTTTTTTACATATAAAAGGTGTTTTTATTTTTACAATATTTTTTTTTATTTACACAATTATATATACAGGAGTTTACAAAATTGTTTTCTATATACAAAGAAGATTTTTATTCATTTAGAAAATGATTAACAGCCCGAGTACAAATACCATCTTCCAAAATAATTCGTTTAGTGTCTAGAGGACAAAGTGAAATTTTGGA
>JAAEAF010003535.1:0-88993 GCA_011037195.1 Triatoma infestans
ATCATCCATCAGCTAGACATATGATTCTGAATATGAATAGGGATTCTTCAAGGAATAACACAAGGATCCATCCCTAAACCAATTCTTGTGAGCTGGACATTTTGCAAAAACTTCAGTAGCAGTAAAAAAAAAGTAAATAAACGAATGAGATGATGTCTGAGAAAATGAAAGAAAAAGGTTGAAAAAAGTTACGTAATACTTTTTTTGTAACAAGAAATAAAACCTGTCTATATCTATATATCTATCTGTCTATAGTAATGATTATGATTTCTGAATGAAATAAATAGTAACTCCACCATCTAGACAACTTATATATAAGATTTCATTCAATTTTTCTCAATCATGATGGTCTTTCAGATCAGAAAAAGTTATATTAACTTTAAATAGTTTGATATATAAAGAATAATATATTCATTTTTATAATCTTGTAATTTATAATTTGACTTAAGTATGATTTGTATTAATTTTGTTTATTTGTAATTTGAGATCATTAGTAGCTGTCACTAAAAAAATATTTTTTATATATCGTTGAAGTAGTCAGGAGAACGAACTGACCATTTAACTGATATATATATAAAAATTAAAAAAAAGAGAATATGTAAAAACAAGATTCTGTCATTTTTTTATTATTTTTTTTAATGTAGCGAATAGAAAAGTTGAATGTTAGCATCTGTTTTTTATTATTATTATTATTGTTTTTATTTTTTCTGTTAGCAGATTGTATCAGTTATTAAATAGGTACTTGATAAATTAATCAGCAAATAATTTGAAAAACGTGTAAAAATAATATAAAGTTTCAATGAATTCTACAAATCGAACAAAGCACTCCGGTTGAAGTTCTGTACTTTATTTATTTTTTTTTTTTTTAGAAGGATTAATGTGAAATATACAACTTTTTAAAATTACTGTTAAAATTTTCCAACAAAGTTCATATAAAATGTGTACATTGTTTTTTCAATTACCTGTCAGAGCATTTGCGCAATCCAGACTACGGCATTATATACATATATATATATATATATAGTGAATGTATTTCAAACTCTTTCCATAGTGTCCCCAATTACGTACACCGTTACTGTGAGCGGGGGGAGAGGAAGCTGTGAACGTATATGACCTGCAAAGAAGGGTATGAGGCATCAATTTTTCAAACACAAGTGGATCACAAATGAGCTGGCTACCGCCTAACTCTTTCCCCCTTTTTTGATTTTATTCATTTTGTTTATGCGCCCAGCTATATATATATATATATCCGGTTACACTTTTAATTCGAGTGAAGGTTCAGTGGAAAAAGTGGTGGTTCCATTGCATACTACATTACATTTACATTAATTTGAATTGAAGAATATTTGGGGATTTGGTGGAAACGAAATCAGAATGTTGCAACGAATTGCACATTTTCATAAAAATGTTGTTTTGCAAGCATTTAGTCTATTTAGGATGGAGTGACATTGTGGCTAAAGTTTTTTTTGTGCACAGTTTTGTGGGTAGATTAGATTCTAACGGGGCAATTGGCTCTTCAGCCTGCGCCCACACAAACACCCACTACAAAATAGCCACCCACACCCAAACATCAGCAAATAAGATAGACCACCAAAACCAAGCCAACAGTTACCCAAGACAAACAACAACCCACAAAACCAACAAAACAACATGCAAACAAAGACAGAAAAAAGCCCCGCGCCGGAAACCACCCGCCAAAAAAAGCCCGACCAACCAAAACGCACCGCGACAACCCGCAAAAAAACCCAATGATCTATTGTGGCAGCATCCAACCGGCCCATCTCCCAAACACCATACCCCGGGGGGCACCCCCCCTAGTTGGCACACCTCCCCCCGCCGGCCTCAGCCACCATCGATCCTGTCATTATCGTTCTGTGCTGGACTGTGGAATTGGGGAGGGGGCTCCCAGGTGGTCAATCAGAGCACCTGCCATCAGAGCACCCTCTCGAGTCCTGCTTGCCTTAAAAGACTTAATAGGTCCGAGAGAGGGCCCTGGCTGAGGCTTGTTGGCACCAGCTTCTCTTTACCAAAGAGGCGGTACCTTAGCCAGACCACCCCCTCGCACTGACATACCACATGCAGTGCCGTTTCCTCTTCTTCCTTACAAAACCTACACAGGCTATCCGTTGCCAGGCCCATGCGATGCATGTGCTTATTTAGTCTACAATGGCCAGTGAGAATGCCAACTGCTATCCTTATGGCTACCCGGCCTAGTTGGAGTAATTCTGCAGTTAGCTTGGGCGAGTAGCTATGGATAAACTTTTTCGCCTGCCTCTGGCCTGGAGTTTTGACCCACCATTCCCTTGATCGGTCCTGCATCCATAGCTTAATGGATGCACTCCTGAGGCATCTTGAGACACCACAGAACGGCTCCGGCCCGATAAGTGCTCTCATTGAACCCTCCCGGGCCAGGCGGTCCGCCGCCTCATTGCCTCTGTAACCCGAGTGCCCAGGTACCCAAACCAGGAAGACCTTATTATGGCTATCCGTTGCCAGGCCCATGCGATGGATGTGCTTATTTAATCTACAATGGCCAGTGAGAACGCCAAGTGGTATCCTTATGGCCGCCCGGCCTAGTTGGAGTAATTCCACAGTTAGCTTGGGCGAGTGGCTATGGATAAACTTTTTCCATAGCCACTCGCCCATAGGTGGGTAGAGGCACCTATGGTGCCTAATATCCAGAGTTTGTTGAGGATGACAAACAAAAGCACTGAAAGTTTAAACATATTCCTCAAAAAATAAACGATTCTTTTTGTGTATTTGTTTATTTATATTTACAATCTGTAATAATACAATAAGTAAATGTGAGCTTAGATAAATGCTACTTGAAGGCTTGAAGGAGGTGGCCAGTGCCACTCTTCCTAGTCTTGTTACTCCTCTTCCTGTGACAGGAGGTCCCTTGGCCACTGGCGCTTCAACCGTCTGGGAGGATTCCCAGAAATGGTTAGGGAGGACAGGTTTGTGATGTGCGGGTTCGTGTGTGTTCCTAGTTTGCTGTAGAATCGTTTGTAAAGTTGTTGTGTTAAGTCGTGTACAAATGGGATTTGAAGGTCAGTATGTAGCGTCATGTTAGAAACATAGTATGGGCATTGTGTGATTGTTCGCAGTATCTTGTTATATCCGTTTGGCGGCTCCCCAGAGTTGTAGTCCGTAGATCCAAATTGGTCTTATTATGGTTTTGTAGATTTGAACTTTGTTTTTCAAGTTTAATTTAGATCTTTTGTCAAGTAAGCGTTTTACTAGGAAGTATCTGGTTTTCATTGACTGTCGTGTTTTCGTTACGTGTGTGTTCCAAAGTCAAGTGTCTATCTAGGTACAGTCCAAGGTATCGGATGTCTTTTTCGTGTGGTATTGTTAATATACACAATCGGACAGTTTATCATCTGAGGGTGAATGTTACATGTGTATATTTTGTTTAGTTAATTTTGATTTTCTAAAGCTTAAAGTGTTCCTGTATAAGGTTTAAATGGTCCTGTAGGAGTGAGGATGCAGTGGTGGCGTCTTTGTGAGTTGAAAGTATTGCTATGTCGTCTACATATGTAGCCAACAGTGTGTCAGTAGATGTAAGGATGTCCATTGTACTAATAGAATATAGTATCGGTCCGAGAATACTTCCCTGCGGTACCCCTCCCCTAATGGGGAACACTGCTGAATAAAAATGTGGAAAATGTGGAATGCTTCACAAGATTTTTTTTTAGCTCGCTTGATTTCATAGTTGTTAGAATTATATAGATATTTTTTCAATTAATTAATGCTAAACTTTCTAGCTATGGACTGTGCTTTTAATGGTGCTTCACACACTGTTTGTACAGACTGATGATCAACAACTATTCATTGTCTGTAAAATGACGACAAGTCTTTATGAATCTATACTTCTAATGAATAATCAACCTAAGAATTATTAGCTCTGTGGTAGCGCCTGCACTAGCAACGCGTAGGTCTTGGGTTTGAATCCAGCCTGTTGCGCTTTAGACGTTTTTAAAGTCTCTACTGCTCACTGTCATGGGCAGTGTTGTCTGTAGCTAGAGAACATTACCCCGAAGCTGGCAGAGCACTGGAGAAGGCTCCGGGGGCACAATGGATCTTTCTAGTCGTAGTGCATATCACCTAAAAATAAAAAATAAAAAAATCTAGAATTCTATAAGTACTTTTATTCTATAAATCCTATATAAACAGAGGAGCTAAAGAACAGATTGAAAATTCCTGTTAGACCATTGACACAAAACAGTCTAGAGATATGCAAACTGAGATATGATGACCCGTAAGGAGTCTGGTTTATCCTCCAACATTCTGAAAGCTAAGCAGCTCACAGTCTGTACTAGGTTCGTAGAAATTTGACATAAACTTTCACAAATTTTGGGGATTGAACTCTCTTGCCAAAAATGTGCAAACTATGACGGATAAAATCCCAGACGATATCTACCGTTGCGGACCCATCCACATGTTCAAATAACTGTTTGATAAGAAATAACTATTTTTCTTTTTTTAAATGGTTTTTAAATGGCTTCTGAAGAAGGACACCTTGGTACCATGAAACCTAGAGCAACAAAGAATTATTTTTTCCTTAAAAACTACATTTGCCATTGCCGTATAAACATCTCATTCATGTTTTTATAATTTTTAGGAGAGTCACTAGTGGGTGATAACTCACTCACATGTCAGCTGAGTTTCCTTTTTTCGGAGCTTTATTACCTGCAGTTGTTAATTTCATACAAATAAGTAACAATTTAAATTTTAAATTTAGCTTTAAAATTTTGTCTTCGCTGGAGTTAAAAATTTGAAACAGTATAACTTGGAAAATTCATTGAGTCGATGTTTTCCTCCCAGATCAGAATCATTAGCTCTTACTAGGTGGGGCAATTTTTTGGGGCACTCATTATATAAATAGTAATAGTTGAGGCTGAATTGGACAGTATTTGGGTAATGGATATCTATAAAGCTGAGCCTTAATAAAGTTGAGAATTTAATATGATTAAAATATCTAAATCGTAATTTAAATACGTAAATAAGATGACGATTACTACATAAAATGATTGTCTAATATAAGATAGGTAGTTAATTAAAAGTGCAAGTGTGTATATGTACACACGTTCTTTACAGATAATGTTGAGGAGAATAGTTTGTTGGCGAACACAGAACTACATGTGGAATGCTGGATAAGCTGTAGCTATAGCTATAGCAGGCTCTTTAATGTCAAACTCGCCAGAAATGTGGCTGAACTACCCTGTTCAACAATATAAGCCTTTATATCCTTGCTTGGCATGGTGGCCCGTAACTGCATTGTGTATCAGTTAAGTCCTCTCTTTTTAATTAGTCGTCTCCCCCGCCCCGCCCCCCGGTCCGGTTGGTGGTCTGAACAATAGTGAACGTCCGCTTGCCCAGTATTCTCCTCTTGATGGATGATTCGCCACCTCGAATGCTAATCGACTAATCGTGTACCTTACCACCCTATTACCGTACCAGAATAACTCCCCCCCCACTCGCTCCATCTACATTGCACTGGCTAACAATCCGCAGGACATACGTACGGCCTCGCTGGTATGGGACGACTGAATGATCTACAGTTTTCAAACTCTAGTAAACGTCCTCTTTGATAGTATTTGTGTTACCGTCCTTTTTTTGTAATTGTTTTTTTTTTTCTCTTTCTTTTTTTATATCCTTCATGCTGCTCTATACCTACCAGCACTTTGCAAACACATAACAGTATTACATACAGCAAAGACATTTCTTTTGTTACCACCAATATATTTCTCGATAAAACTGTTTTCTTATCTGGCCAGTTCTTCATTCTCCCCGTCTACAAACGCCATTTATGTTCAATTAAAATGGAAATATTACTACTTCCTAGGATTGGAGGTGATATAGAATTCGTTAGACAAAACGATTAGTTGAAAACAAGACAAACATTGCTATCAAAGATCTACCATCTTACTTCATTCATGAATGAAAAAACTAATGAAAAAGATTAACTGAATTATGGAATTTTTTAAAAAAAATAACGAATCTTAATAAGAAATTAGTTTTGCCAAAATCAAGTGGAGAATGTTTTTATTCCAAAAGTCTTAATGGATTTGAGCTTTGGCTGTATATCAAAATGGCACATTCATCGCCACTGAAATGTATTCGGTGTGATGTGATTGTTGCATGTTTGTAGTAGTTTGTGTGGGGCTTGAGCGGTTTTGTAAAGGAGCTTGTAAGTATATATGTTTAAGAGAGGAAGTATCAGAAATAAGCAAGTAGTCACCACTGCTAACAATAAATATATTCTAATAAAATAATAACTACAAGTTATTTGCAAAGATGTTATAAACTTATTAATATATTGTGGAACTGCACTGATTCCTAAGATAGCGATTCCTAAAGTAATGTTCTGGTGAATGTCTAACTCAGACTATCTTGAAGATATGTCTTCTAATTGTTCGTTCAAATCTTCCCCTGTGAGAAGAATTGCACTGCTATAGCCTACTTCTTCCACCTGGCTTACCCTTTTGCCAACAAGCTCGCATTTTCTCATAATTTTCTTCAATAAAAACAGATATAATTTCTTGCATCCATCACACCACCATTGAATCATGATGATTAAATCTCTGGAGTAGTGATTAAAAGCTGATGAGCTTCTTATGGCTTCCTTATAAAAACATTGAATCATTTGTTCAATAAATCTTGACAGGTAAAAAAAGCCTTCTCAATATTAGCTAATAAAGAGAAAGAAATAACTTAAATCCAGTGACAGGCTTGCAGGTTCAGTATATAGGTAAAAAAACACACTTTGATTCATCTGTTATTAACCCTCCATGATAAGTAACAGTATTGTGTCGTGCCAGGGCATGTGGCATTGAAGGAAATGAAATGGCCGATACTATGGCATGGAAAGGTGTTGCATCCCCACTTTTGAGGCCTAAGCCTTTTTGTGGGGTCAGCCTCCTTTAGAGGAATTTAAGAAGGAGGAAGAATTAATGATGCCTCAACTCTCGAAATCCCTCCCTGGGCTTGAGGGAGGCAAAGATCTGTTTGGGAAATTATAAACAAAAGAGATCGGAAGCATGCATCGGCCTTAGTATAAATAAACTCCGCATTCTTACTGGTTTCCTCATGAGGCATTGTAGACTCAGAAGACACATGACGAAGCTGGGCTTAGAGAGTGACAACAAGTGTAGATTCTGTGGGGAGATGGAGGAAACTCCAATTCATTTCCTTACCGACAACGCTATTCAGAGAAGATTTAGGAACCAGAGTAGTTACCAGTTCGAGGAGGGAAACAAAGCTTCCCAGGAACCCTCTAGAACATTATGATTCCTTAGGTATCTCAAGCTGGTGGTGGTGGTGAAGGCGAGATGCTCGCCCATGGCAACTGAGGGGGTGCTGTAGGCTAGCCTACGGCGCCTGAGAGGCATAGCTCCATAGACCGTGTAGATCGCAGCGCAACAGACTCCTTCACTACCTCCAGCGCCACCAAAAAAAACAGTTTCGTTTGGATTAGCAGTTTTGATTCTTCAAACCGGTTTTGAATATTCGGTTATAGATAGCGTGGGAGGACCATTAATTTCCCCTAATGCTTTAATCGCAGGGTATTTACAAAAGAAAATCTTATTGGTGGAAAAACGTAAAGAAGTGTTCGTTCAAGTTTTTATGAAAATTTTTGTTTTTTAAATAATTAGTTTGTTGAACATAAGCTTAAACCTAAATGATTTCTGGCTCAATTGTGTCTCATTAGTGTGGCATTTGTATTCATTGTGCAGTCAGGCACCTGTAATCAATTAAATACGCAACAATTGAAACTCGGTAATGTTATTTGCATTTTGTTAATTTTCAACATTAACTAAGCTTTCTAATATCTTAGAAAGATCTCGGATAGTTTGCATGAAAAGTTAATATAAACATATATTCGAATCTCACCAGCCCACTTTATGTCTACATATGGCCAGCTCAGCTACCAACATTAATTCAAAATATAATTAAGCCCTATCCAAGAGTTAATATTTTATAATTCAATTTCTGATCTACGTGTATAGAATGTTAAATAAATTTTTAGATGCAATAGATATGTGAACACCAATTACACAACCTATTATTATGAATTGCTATTCAACTAAACTATCAATTTTAAATATTATATCAATATTAAATAACATATAACAGAAGCCGGATGTATACAATTACAAAAATATCTATTTATTAATATGTGAAAATTATATAGAAAATGCATAAAGATCATTAAAATTATTCAAAAAATATAATATATTATGTAAATAAAATTATTCATTAAATTTATATTAAAAAAAAAAAAAAATTGAATTTAATGAAGTTTAAACTGCTGCCACTAAAACAATATTTCTTTCTATAATATTATCTTGACGGATTTTGACATTGGTCAAAATAATCTGGTATGATGCAAGTGAACGAACTATTTTCCTTCACTCAAGTTCTCAAATTCAAATTGACTAATTTTATTTATAAAAATTTTTGATATGCATAATTGCTTTTTGTGCTAAACGTGAGTTGAATAATACATTATACATATAAAAAAAACAATCACATGAGTGTCCCTAATATATTCAATTATTCTTAACACTACTGTAGATGGCGAAAGTATAAATGTTACTGGCAAAGAATGAAATCAGGAATTTTATACAATGCCTAGGTATTTCATACATTACCTGAAGAAGGTAGGCAATATGTAGAATTTACCCCAATTTCTTACTTTGGCGAATCAGGCAAAGTTACCTGCCCTGTACAGCTAGAGCGATTACATAGTTTTCATGAAGTTTGCGTTCGGACTTGAAACATCAAGCATTTTTGTGTATCTACTCTACTATATAGGGTGACCAGAGTTATATGCTACACCCACTTTTTTTTTAAACGGCGGGAAATTTCGAAAAAATAGAAAACACGTATTTAAACATTTTTAGTCTAGTTTATTTTCAGTGATTGATCCATTTTTTTAAACCCCAATATCCCGAGATACAGCATCCAACTTTTTTTTTTCAAATGGAACATTATATTTTTTTTTGCATATTTTTATAGTAATTGAGCCTCTAAAAAAATAAAAATAAAAAAAATTTAAAATCGGTTAGGTTTTTCAAAAGTTATGGTAATTTAAAATATGAAAAACAAATTTCAGTTTAATGTCAAAATTACCTTATTTTTTTTTAAAGAAGCTGTTCAAACTGGGCACCATCAACGGATAGGCAAGCCAAAGCTCTGGACTCCCACGCTCTGTTTGTAGCAGCACTTGTGGCAAAGTCAAGATCTAGGCAGGCTAGAGTTATTCGACGTTCCAGATCTTCGACTGAAGCCACGGGATTAAGGTTACTGTACACTTTATTTTTTAGATATCCCCACAAAAAATAGTCCATTGGGGTTAAGTCCGGAGGTCGAGGTGGCCATTGGATCGGACCATGAGTTCCTAACCACTTTTCATGGAAATTTCTGTCCAGGTAACGTCGAGCAACTCTCGCATTATGTGCCGGGCAACCATCTTGTTGAAAATACATATCTAGCCGACGTTTTAGAGGAACATCTTCAAGCAGAACTGGCAAAATGTCTCTTAAAAAAGTTAGATACCTTTCACCAGTTAAGTTCCCTCTGTAGAAGTATGGGCCAATTAGTTGGTTTCCTAAAACTCCACACCAAACGTTTGTAGAAAAAACAACCTGATGGCGTGTGGCGAAGGTAACTTGTGGATTTTCTTCTGCCCATATTCTAAAGTTCCAACGATTAAGAAGGCCATTGTTGCTAAACTTTGATTCATCAGTCCATAAAATTGTGCATTTTTTGTCCATTTTTTGTGGGGATATCTACAAAATGAAGTGTACAGTAACCTTAATCCCGTGGCTTCAGTCGAAGATCTGGAACGTCGAATAACTCTAGCCTGCCTAGATGTTGACTTTGCCACCTAAGTGCTGCTACAAACAGAGCGTGGGAGTCCAGAGCTTTGGCTTGCCTATCCGTTGATGGTGCCCAGTTTGAACAGCTTCTTTAAAAAAAAAATAAGGTAATTTTGACATTAAACTGAAATTTGTTTTTCATATTTTAAATTACCATAACTTTTGAAAAACCTAACCGATTTAAAATTTTTTTTTTTTAGGAGCTCAAGTACTATAAAAATATGCAAAAAAAAATATAATGTTCCATTTGAAAAAAAAAAGTTGGATGCTGTATCTCGGGATATTGGGGTTTAAAAAAATGGATCAATCACTGAAAATAAACTAGACTAAAAATGATTAAATACGTGTTTTCTATTTTTTCGAAATTTCCCGCCGTTTAAAAAAAAAGTGGGTGGAGCATATAACTCTGGTCACCCTGTATATACTGAAATGTTATTGATGTATTGTGATGTTGTAATGTAGTGGTAGCTTGTGGCACGAGCGGTTTTGTAAAGGGCTTGTGTGTATTTAAGTTTTAAGAGAGAGAAGAATCAGAAATAAGAAAGTAGTTACCACTACTAACAATAAATATATTCTATTAAAATAATAACTACAAGTTATTTGCAAGGAATGTATAAACTTATTAATATATTGTGAAACTGGCACTGATGCTAAGAGAGCGAAAAACAAGTATTCTGCTTGAATGTCTACAACAGACTGTCCTGAAAGAATGCCTTCCCTTCATAGTTCAAATCCTCCCCGATGAGAAGGGGTAGACAATGCTAACCAAGTTCATGAACTCTAAAAGACAAAGCCAACCAGGTCCTTTGAACTCTTTCTGTAACTGTAGTCTTCTACCTGTGTGTACCTGTTTTGCCAACGAGCTTGCATTTTCTTCATATCATAATTTTCTTTAAATAAAATAGATATAATTTCTTGCATCCATCACAATACTTTCTCAAAATATATATAAATCTAACCAAACACATCTTCGTAAATCGTAAATTCCCATCATCCGTCTTTCTTTAAGCTACATAAACCCCCAGATAATAAGCAGTCGAGGTAGACTGCAAAACTTCTCCCTCTTCCCCCACCAAAGCTGATAGGCGGATCCTCGCGCGGATTGCGATAGCGAAGCGACGACAGAATGTGGACTGGCTTGAGAAGCGACAGAGTGATGTCGTCTGCACCCCCTGCTTGAGAATCTTGTATGAAGCTTTCATAAATATACACACATCGAATCCGTCCTCACGATGTTTGTCACTTGCCTAATGTATGAGTAATTCATTTAAATATACCTATGAGCGAAGGAAAAATCAACAAAGACCACGTAAGAGGGACTACATTGGCGGAGTATGTTTACAATACTAGTCAAGTTTTTAGCATTTAGCGGAACCGAGAATGGTCAGAAACTGAGGAACACAGTATCTTCGGAGCGGTTTGTTTTGGGTCCTCTTGGTTAGCCCTCCATGATTGCTTCCACTTACACGGCTGCAGAAGCAGCTATGGAAGGGAGGAGAGAACGTGCGACTGAGTGGGCAAGATGGATGGGGCTTGAGAAGAGTAACACATACGCGAGAGGATAAAAAAATAAGGCGGTTTAAGTAAAATTATGTTAATGGAAATGAAGTAGCAAATTTAACATATTTTCTAATTAAAAAAAAACTAACAAAACTTAATCCTCTTAATGAGCCTAAAAGAATCCACCAGGTAGAGTCGGGTAGTCCACCAGGTGTGATATCTGATTACTAATAATATGATTGCAAAAGGCAAGAAATAGTCGCATTCCTCCGGTAAAATTTAGCAGCAATAACTAGGCCATAATTATACATGGCCATTAATAAATATAGTTTTTATGTCTTTCCATACTTTGCCTAAGAAGACGTAGACATTCTACAGAATGTCTAGGCAATGAATAGAATTTCTAGCCCAAATATGAAATAAAAAGGATATTTCTTACTTTGCCAAAAAGTGGCGACGTAATGTATGAAATGCCTAAGCATTCTATACAATACCTGAGATACATACTCTGCCAGTAACATATGTACAATTATAACACAATAATAATTAAACAGACAACTTTTCCTCTCAACTTCTGCATACCTCTTCAAAAATCAATTTCGCAGATTATTCATAATAATTTTGTTTCATTATTGTAATGAAACCAAAGACTGGATGAAGTACTGATTCACCTTTAAGTAGATGTAGGCTATTAAATGCTTTAATAAGAAGTGATGGAAGAAGTAGAATTTAATCTGAATATATCCAAATCAAATTTGAATGATACGACAGGAAAAACTAAACATATATTCCATAATTGACTAAAATAATTACATCGTCTGGGCGAATACTAGGTATATAAGATATATTGTGTGTGTGTGTGTGTGTGTGTGTGTATGTGTGAACAGAATAGCTCAAAAACGAAAAATCGCAGGAAGTTCAAAAATGATATTCTGTTTGGGGATCACAATGGGATCTGACGTAGGTCAACGGTCAAAAAATTCCTCTACCGGAAGTACCACTTTACTGAATGCTTTTTTTCACTTTTTTGCAATTTTCTCCAAAATTGCTGCAACGATTTTCTTCAAGCTTCTTATATCAACTACACATACAAAATTCTACAATTTTTATTTGTAACATTTATCCGGGAAAATGCATTTAAGGGCACTTTTAGCGGAGAGGGGTGGGTGGATGGTCCACTAAAGTGCTATTTCTGTTTATTACACAATTCTATCAGTTACATAATATTAATTAGAATTAAATATGTTGTTGAAATTCCAAGTTTGAAGAAAATCAGATGACCAGAAGTGCGTTTTTACTGAGAAGTATTTTTTAGTTTTCTGGTATTTTTTAACTTTCTTGCAATTTTTTCAAAAATGGCACTGACGGTTTTCTTTGAACTTGGTGAATCAACTACACATACAAAGATCTACAACTTTTATTTAAATCATTTCTCTAGAAAATTCATTGAAGGGCACTTTTAGGGGATGGGTGGGGTTATGTATTTCTTTAAAGTGTCATCGTAGTTGATTATACTATTCTACCGTCCAAACAAAATTTATTAGATATAAATAGATGGCCAATATTCGGGTTTCAAAAAACAATTAGTAAACCGGAAGTGCGCTTTTACTGGACATTTTATTCAATTTTCGACGATCTTCAAGGAATTTCATCAAATTTGGTAAACAAACTATAAAATTTGTCAATTTTGAAAACTGGAGTAAAAGAAAGTTGTGCGAGTGTTTCACACCAGATTTTTTAAAAAAAAAGGAGATACGCACCACTACTTGATAGATCTATTGCGCCCCCAGAGCCTTCTCAATGCACTACCGTCCTCCGGACAGTATTCTCTAGCAACAGACAAAACTACTCATCACCAGACAGTGAGCTGTAGGGGCATACGAAGAGCAAATCTAAGGGCAGCTCGACTCAAACACGAAACCTCCTCGTTGTTAGTCCAGCGCGCTATCGCTGAACTAACCCCTTCCATTAATTTTATGGTTAGTATGACAAATTTAATGAAATTCGTCAGTGTTTTTATGGAGAAAGTGAAATAAGTTGAGTGTTCGCAAAAAGTGAAAAACTGTTCCGTAAAAACGTATTTCCGGTTTAGTAATTTTCTTAAAACTCGAAATTTTGACAATCTATTTATTTTCTAATAATCTATTTTCTAATTAATTTTGTTTAGATTAGATAGTATTGTATAATCAACTATGATAGCATTTTAGAGTAAAACATAACCCCATCCCTCCCACAAAAGCCCCCTTAAATGACTTTACCCGAAGAAATGTTTCAAATAAAAGTTGTAACTCTTTATATGTGTAGTTCACAATCCTTGTTTAAAGAAAATCTTTGAAGCCGTTTCAGAGCAAAAATAGCAGAAAAGTGAAAAAAATACTTTTCAGTAAAAACGCACTTCCGGTCAACCGATTTTCTTCAATCTCGGAATTTCGGCAACATATTTAATTCTAAATAATATTATTTACATGATAGAATTTTATAATAAACTAATATAGCATCAGTGATATATTGCATGATGATAGCCTGCCTGATTTTGTGTCATCGATAGCCATCGATCAGGGATGTGTTCGGTTTCGTGGGTCGCCCATCAACAAGATGTCTTGATAAAACAGTTTGATAACAGAAACGCACAAAGTAAAATCATTTTATACACTCTAGTATATAGATTTTGAGTATAAGATAAACTGATTTTGCTGTGTGGAAGTCTATGTTATCACACTGTTTTATCAAGACATCCTGGTGTTGGGCAAACGTCTGAAACTGGTCGATGATCACAAAATGAAGCACGGAAAATATCTCTGCTGTTTTCCAGCTCTACGAATCCAACCGTAACAACTAATTTAGAAGAAAACATAACCCCGCTCTTTGTCCAAAAGTCCACTTAAATCAATTTTCTTGATGAAATGTTTCAAACAAAAGTTGTAGCGTAGTTGATATATCCAGCTCAAGTAAAATCGTTGGAGTCTTTTTCGAGAAAATCGTAGACAACTTAAAAACTTCAGAGACATTTTCCGTGGTCGCCTGTTTCATTTTGTGGTCATCGACCGGTTCAGGCGTTCGCCCATTTTCAGGATGCGTTTGTCAGACAGTGTGATAACACAGACTTGCACAGAGCAAATTCAGTTTATACATTCCTGCTTTCCCGCTCTGCGGAACCAACCCCCACCACAACTTAAAAACTGTTCAGTAAAAACGCACAGATGATAGAATTGTAAACAAAAACAGCACTTTACAGGCAAATATAACTCCCACCCCTCCACCAAAAGCCGACTTAAATGAATTTTCCCAGAGAAATGTTCAAATAAAAATTATAAGTAGTTGGTTACATGGGTAATTTATGATATAATGGGTATAAACAACATCCTTGACGATAGAAAGTGATTATATTCTAGCCCAGTAGGGCGCACCAAAAACATAGACCTAACTTCATATTGATATTTGAATTTTAACGCTCCAAATTTCGCAGTATTCAAAATCATTTTAACTTTATCTTACTCCTAGTAAGAGGAAGTATTGTAATCGTGCCAAATTTTCGATAACGAGTTTTCACTGGAAATCCGTTTTGAGGTCTCCTGAGTCCAAAAAAGTGGTTTTTAGCAAATGGCCTGTGTGTGTGTGTGTGTGTGTGTGTGTATGCTTGATATTCGGTTTGGGTATCACAATGGGATCCGACAGTAGGTCAGCGGTCAAAATTCCTCTACCGAAAGTACCACTTTACTGAAGTTACTGAGTTTTTTCACTTTTTTGCAATTTTCTCAAAAATGGCTCCAACGATTTTCTTTAAACATCATATATCAACTACACATGCAATGATCTACAATTTTTATTTGAAACATTTCTCCGGGAAAATATATTTAAGGGCACTTTTATGGGAGGGGAGTAGGTGGGTTGTCCTCTAAAATGCTATTTTAGTTTACTATACAATAATGTCATCTAAATAATATTAATTAGAATTAAATGTATCGTTGAAATTCCGAGTTTGAAAAAATCAGATAACCGGAAGTGCGTTTTTTCCTGAAATGTATTTTTCAGTTTTCTGGTATTTTCTCAAAATCGGCAACATGGATTTTCTTTAAACTAGGTATGTGAACTACACATACGAGCTACAACTTTTATTTGAAACATTTTCCTGGTAAAGTCATTTAAGGGGGCTTCGGGGGAAGGGGTGGGGTTATGTTTTTTTCTAAAGTGGTATCATAGTTGATTATACAATTCAACCATCCAAATAAAATAAATGAGAAATAAATAGCAAAAATTCCGATTTTCAAGAAAATTAGTAAATCGGAAGTGCGCTTTTACAGAATTTTTTTTTTTCCGTTTTCGACCGAACTCCAACGAATTTCATCAAATTTGGTACACAAAACTATAAAAATTTGTCAATCACAATTTAGAAAACTGGAGTAAGAGAAAGTTGTGTGAATGTTACACACCAGATTTTTGTTTTTGTTTTTAATGTTTCAAATAAAAGTTATACGTTTTGATCTGTGAGTTTAGCATACCAAGAATACTAGAAATCGTTACAGACGGTTTCGAGAAAATTGTACTTTCAGCTAACCGATCTACTTCAAATTTGGAATTCTATCAACGTTTCTAATGTATATTAATAGTGAGGAGGTAGGAGAACCATATATTACTGAAGTGGTCCATGCCATTATGTTTAAAGCTGTAATTCATTATTTTCTATATTTTTTTGTGTAAATAAACGTTATTCTATTCTATTAGTGAAGTGGTACTTTAAAGGTAACCTTAAAATGCTATTGTTTCTTCTAGAGCAACACAAAAAGCAATTTTCCGGGAAAAAGTGGTATTTATGTGTCTACATACTATAAGAAGTATAAAGAAAATCTGTTTGATTCGTTTTCGAGAAGATCGCAGAAACTGAAAAAAAACATCGAGTAAAGTTTTACTTCCAGTTACTTGATTTTCTTCTTGTTTGATGCGGTGGTACTGCCTAAACGGGATACCAAAGTGGAGTATCCTGCGACTTTTCATTTTTGAGATATTCTGTTAACATACACATACACTATAAACAGTTTTCGTACTCATGGCACTTCAAAACTTGTATGTAAGTATAAAGAGTTAATATTTTGACCATCAAGTTACAATGGATGATGTAGTTTCTGGATAGATTACAATAGATAGTGTAATTTTCCTAAGCGTTCGACCACAGTACTGAATTTCCATAAAAGTGAACCTGAATAATTTCTCGCTTGTACTCTATCACCAGGCTGAAAAGACCGTGTTTTGAGATTCGAATTTGCAGACACTGACGGTTTGGTAGGCTTAATAAGATGTAACCGCTTTCGCAGTTGTCTGTTTAGGTGAAGTTCAGCTGGAGATTTACCACTTGCCAGTGGGCTGGTTCTATATTTAAATAGGAATAAATTTAGTTTTTGTTTTAGGGTTCCTGGATCGTCAACCATGGCTTTAAGCTTCTGTTTCAAGTTTTGAACAGACCTTTCTGCTAGCCCATTCGTAGCAGGATAATTTGGGGCACAGAAACGTTGGGAAATACCATAATTTTTGCAATAGGCCATAAATTCATCTGATTTGAAAATAGTAGCATTTTCTGAAACCAAGATCATAGGTAATCCATTTCTCGAAAATACCTCTTCTAAGGAATTTATTGTAGATTTTGATGTCGGAGATTTTGATGACATCCCTTCCAAGCTATCTACTGCCCCCAATTCTTTAATCCTTTTTGATACTATTTTGCTATATTGCTCCTGTACCGACATGTGGGATGTGGGCAAACTTCAAAAAAGTAATACTGGAGGCGGCGGAAGAGGTTTGCGGGAGAACTAAGTGCGGTTTAGTAAAGAAAGAAACTAGATGGTGTTGGATGAGGTGAAGAAAGAAGTATGTCTTAAAAAAGTGCTGTGGAAACAATATCTCCAAATAAAAGATCAACAATCATACACTCCTTACAAAGAACAACGGAGGAAAGTGAAGGAAGTGATAAGAGATGCAAAAAGGGAAACCTGGGAACAGTTTGGAAAATTTATGGAGGAAAGCACGCAGACGAACCAGAAATTATTTTATAAAGTATTAAAGAATATGAGGAAGGGAAAGGAATGTCCAATAAAATATATTAATTCAAAGGACGGATTGCTTATAACAGATCAAATGAAAATAATGGCAAGATGGAAGGAATATTTTGAGGAATTATTGACGGAGAAAGACAATACATCTCAAGGATATGTAGAGGAAGTAAGAAACATAGAGAACGAGGAGGCTGTGGAGGAGGATGAAGAGGATGATGAGTACATTGATAGGGATGAATTGACTGTTGCGCTGAGTAGGATGAAGCCTGGGAAATCCGCAGGTCATGATGGTATTACACCGGAGATACTTAGACATATGGGTGAGGAAGGTGAAGATATGTTGTATGGAATAATGGAAATAGCATGGAATAGACGGAAGATCCCCAAAGACTGGGAACTCTCAGTAATAGTCCCAATTTTCAAAAAAGGTAGCAATCGAGAGTGGAACAACCATAGAGGAATCTCTTTGTTAAGCGTTCCTGGCAAACTCTATGGCTGAATCCTAGAAACAAGACTGAGAAGGAAAGTTGACCATCTGCTGGGAGAGGACCAGTGTGGCTTTCGCTCAAATAGAAGCACCCAAGACCTTATATTCACCTTAAGGCAGATTATGGAAAAGAATATTGAATATGATAAAGAGGTGCATCTGTGTTTCATAGACCTTTGTAAAGCGTTCGATAGAGTACCACGGTCAATGATATGGGAAATTCTGGCGAAGAGAAATGTTAATAAGGCCTTAATAGAGAGGAATAAAAGTTTATACAGGAATTGCCGCAATTACGTAAGGACATCCAACCTGTCATCCGAAGTATTTACAACTACGGCAGGAGTTGGACAGGGAGACAGTTTAAGTCCCTTACTTTTCATAATATTTATGGACGACATACTAAAAGCCTGCCAAAAGAAAACCAAGAATTTCCAGTTGGGATACCAGAATTTGCAACCGGTAACATTCTCTTCCCTGATATATGCAGATGACCTGGTTTTAATAGAAGACTCTCAGGCGAAGCTCCAACATAACATCAATGTGTGGGTGGAAGAGCTAGAAAAGAAAAATATGGAAGTGAGTTTAGAAAAAAGTAAAACCATGGTAGTATGCAGAACGGAAAGAGACACAAGATAAGAATAAAAGGAAAGACACTGGAACAAGGTGTTTATAAATATTTAGGAGTTTTGATTAGCTCGGATGGTAGAGTTAAAGACGAGCTTAACTCAAGATGTGCGGCATCGGGGAAGTTATTCCAAGCCATCAATAAAAAATTTGTCAGCAAAAGAGAGGTATCTAAGCAAACTAAGCTTAGGATATTCAACTCAATACACCTCCCAACCCTTACATATGGGTGTGAGTCCTGGGCCCTAACAAAAAATAGCAAAAACCGCATACAAGCGGCAGAAATGCGATACTCCGGAGAGTTGAGGGAAAAACAAGAAGGGACCGCGTACGGAAAGCTACCATTAGGAGTAATCTGGGTTGCGAAGCAGTGGTGGAGCGGATTATGCGCACCCAACTAAGATGGTTTGGACATATGAACAGAATGGAGGACACAAGGCATCCAAAACGAGTCTATGAAGCCAGATGTTCGGGTAAGAGACCGAGAGGAAGGAGAAGAACGACATGGTCGGACAATGTGACAGAGAGCCTTAATAGGACTGGAATAACAGTCAACAAAGCCAAGACAATGCCCAGAGATAGGGATGGATGGAACCTTTTTTTGCAATCCTCTACACTGCAAGGTAGAAGATGAAGAGAATATGTAAGTAAGTAAGTAAGATTTAGATGACATGGTAATTTCTAACCATTTAATTTTAGCATCAACAACTACGAAAAAATAATTATCTTTAAAAGGACCAGCATAATCGACATGTATTCTTTGCCATGTCTCCTCAGGTTCTTCCCAATTATGTAAAGGGGCTTTGGCAGGATTCCTTTTTATTTCGGCACAGCTTTTACAAGCTTTAACGGCCTTTCGATTTCGGAATCTATTCCGGGCCAGTAACACAGAGAACGAGCAATTGCCTTCATTTCGACCATCCCTATATGCGAGGAATGTAATTCTTTTAAAATAGCTGGACGTAGATTAGTAGGAATATAAACTCTGGGCCACGCATAATAATTCCCGAGTGTATAGTGTATTCTGGATCTTTAATATCGCCACTGAGTAATTTATTTTTAAGTTGTGTTAATTCAGAGACTCGATTTATTTCATGTCTTATCATTTCAGATGTTATAGGTGATGTGTCGGATATGGTTTGAAGTGTCATTTCATTCACTTGATATGAATCTTCTAAAAAATTAATTAAATGTTTATTCAAAGGTAATGAATTTCTGGAGAAATAGTCAACATTAGAATGTTTTTTTGAGGGTCTATGACAAATGTCATAATTAAACCCACTTAAAAATTCAGCATACCTAATCAGACGATGAGCTGACATTACGGGCATAGCTTTGTTAGGATGGAAAATTCTTTCTAATGGCTTATTATCAATAATAAGTGTAAATTTCCTGCCATAAAGGTATTGATAAAAACGTTTAAAAGACCAGTAGACGGCGGTAGCTTCGCGGTCTAATTGAGAATATGAAGATTCACTTTTAGTGAGTGGTCTTGAAGCAAATGCTATAGGTCTTTCCTGACCGTCAATAATATGGGAAAGGACGGCAGCCAACCCATAAGGGCTTGCGTTCTTGGCTAGAGTCAAGGGTAACTCAGGTTGGTAGGGAGTCAATACCCTCTCGCTCGCGATTTCAGACTTAATAGAGTTGAAAGATTTATTACATTCTTGAGTCCTTTTAAATTTACTATCTTTTCCTAATAATTGATTTAATGGAAATAATATAGTCGACGCTTTAGGAATGAATTTTGCATAGTACTGGGCCAAACCCAAAAATGACCTAAGTTCGTCTATGTTTTTGGGCTGTGGTGCATACTTTATCGCCTCGACTTTCTCTTGACATTTTTCTAATCCTTCGCCACTAATTTTATGACCAAGATATTTAATAGAGGTGCAAAAGAATTTCCATTTAGATTTATTTACATGTAATCCGTGCTCTTTTAACACGTTAAGACTCCTAATCAATCGTGAATAGCACTCCTGAAGAGTGCTTCCCTGGATAAGGAAGTCATCAAAATAAGCAATAGTACCTTCTAATTTTTGAACAATTTGATCTATTATTTTGTGAAATTCCTTAGGAGCATTTTGAATTCCCATGAAGAGTCTTTTTACTTTATATGTCCCCCAAATTGATGATATTGTAGCATACTCTTGACTTTTGTCATCCACAGCGACATGAAGATACGCCTTATGAAGATCTAAAACGCAAAAATATTTTCCCCCCTGGAGTTTGTTAAATAAGTCTTCAATTTTAGGGCTAGGGTAATGTGTATCTTGTAATTGTGGATTTAGTGTAATTTTATAGTCAGCACAGATCCTGACTGTCTGGTCTGGCTTAGGGACTATAACAAGGGGTGTACCCCATTCTGAGTGGTCTATTTTTTCGATAATGTCTTGTTTTACTAGTGAGTCTAATTCGAGTTTTGATTTTTTTCTAATAAAGCATAGGGAATGGGCCTTGGTTTCATAAAAATATGTCTAGCATCCATTGTTAAATTTAATTTACTTGTGGTATAAGACCAATTTTAGGTTCGAAAACATCTTCATATTTTTGAAATAGACTCTATGTGGGCCGGATCAATATTGACTTTATTTACATTTTTAATATCAGAAAAATTTATTTTTAGTTTCCTAATCCACTCTCTTCCAAGTAGTGGTGCGTAATTGTGTTTGACAATGTATAAGTCACCATCCGTTTTGACATTATTGTATGAAATTTGGCAATTAACAACACCTTCGGGTTTAAACACATCATTTGTATAAGTTCTAAATACGACATTTGTAGATTTTAACTTTAGATTAACATTTAATTTATTGAAATCGGACATGGACATAATTGAAACTTTACTACCGGAATCTACTTCGAAATTCATACGTTTACCGTTTATTTGAACTGAAGCTTGAAAGGGATCATCTTTAGAATTTATTGCAATAGTAGAATGTATAGGAAAATTTATGGTATTTACCATATTGATCGAGAAATCGTCCTGATCGTTCTCATCTTCTTCGAGGAAGTGCACACATTTTCCAAGATGACTCGAGATACATACTTTTCCGACGTGACCTCGCCTCCCGCATATACGGCACTTGAGGCGCTCTTTGGACCTGCACTCTTTATAAGTATGATTATCCTTACCGCAAGCTAAACATAAATTTTGAAGACCAAGCTTCTCGATAAGAGATTTCTTTTTGAAAGGTTTTCTCTTAAAGTCGTTATTCTTTGACTTTTGATTTTCTTGTTTGGATTTTGATAACTTGTTTACGTCGACGGTTGAAGTATTGTAGATTTTGTTTTGCTTCTTAGCTGCCTCAATCGCGAGAGCTATCTCGACCGCTTTCTCGAACGTAATAGAGTTTTCTTGTTGAAGGATTTGTTCTCGAATTTCGATATCACATAGACCTCTGATAAACTGGGCTTGTAGAATAGACGTTACTGTTTTGTTGCATTCTGTATCTTGACATACCCAATTTGATGTCCGGGCTAAATTCTTTAGGGCTGCAATGTATTCTGATATTGTTTCATTTGTTCTCTGGATTCTAGATAGGAATTTATGACGCTCAGTGTGAATATTTGTCTTTGGCAAAGGTGCACACCCAACAGTTTCATCAATTCCTCGTATTCTTTTGAAGACGGCCGTTCCGGTGAGGTCAAGCTAGACAATAATTGGTAATATTTTGCACCTAATGCGTTAATTAATACCTTCGCTTTGGTAGCTTTCACCTCTGCTGTATCTCCTGTCAATTTCTTTAACTCGAAAAAGTTTTCCAATCTCTCTTTATAAGACTGAAAGGTCTCGTTCTCTTCATCAAATGTTTCAAATTTAACTGATGCATTTACATAGTCAGTTTGGGCCTGTGTAGCTGTGTTTGGGTTGTTCTGCACTGTTAGAAGTAACTGTGCCAATGCTTGTGATTGTACATTCAAGGCATTCAGTATCTGTTTATTTTGTGCTTGTACTGCTTGATTGTCAATTTCTGGATTATCGTTTGACATTCTGAACCAAAATAATTGAAATTTTACTTACAGTTGAGCGTATTTTTTTTTTTCTTTACAGTGTTTGATATAGGTTAGAAGGTCAGGTTCACGTAATATTCCTGGTGTCTTCCCGAGTTGTTTAGGGTTCAATTTCACCTCGTCGCCAATATTTGTTGTGTATTTATTGAATGAATGATGCACACGCTTGATTTTAAGATAAATTTATTATAGATATTAGTACGACATTAACATTGAACCAGTAGTGGGCAGTGAACAACACATAACATATAGTACTGAAACAGGGTTGCCATCCATCTTCATAATCTAAGAACATAAGTAATTAGAAGGCATTTAATTTTAGTATTTTTAAAATATAAAATATATTACAAAGAATTTGGTCACTTTAAATAAAACAAAAACAAAAAAAACAAATTTACTCGGTCAACGATGTCTTAATATAAGGCGAAACGTTGGCCGTGTAAATTTTGTTTTGTTGAATATGTGGATAGGTCCGCAATGCTGGATAACATCTGGTATTTTATCCGTCATAGCATGCATATTAATTTTGTTCCAGACCGGATTTTCATCCATCTTCACAGCAAATTCACCAAGTTCGTGTAGAGAGTTCACTTCCACGTAATGTTTTTGTTACAGTCACACTTGTTGGTTTGTTGGTTGTACATTTAAGTGGAGAGGTATAAGGTTATGTTTCTATGTGTGTGCGTGTGAATGTATGTTTAATGACAAAATGGAATTATTATAAATTATGATTAGACATTAGAAAATAGTTAAAGTTAGAAATAATGTATTCTAACTTTAGTTATAAAGTATTTTTCAAAACATGCTATTTATTATACATTATTTTCTAATACCTAATCATAATTTATAATAATTCCATTTTGTCATTAAACACACACTACACATAGTAACATAACCTGTAACCTCCCTACATATATATAACCAACAAACCAACAAGTGTGGGTATGTGAGAAACGTTACGTTGAAGTGAACTCTCTAACGAACTTGGTTAATTTGCTCTGACGATGGATGAAAATCCGAAATCGGTCAGGAATAAAATGAATATGCATGCTACGACGGATAAAATACCAGATTTTGTTTTATTTAAACTGACCAAATTCCTTAAGAATCTACACACCTATTATATATGTATTGAGTGTGTGTTTTGTGTGTGTGCGTGTGTTTGTAAACATAGTATTCAAAAACGAAAAGTCGTAAGAAGCCCAAACTGGATTATTCCGTCTAAGTGCTACCATCGTATCTGACACGAATGTTTCGGAAAACCTATCAACCAGAAGTGCTACTTTACTGAATGATTTTTTTTCAATTTTCCAGACTTTCTCAAAAACGGCTCTTACTTATTACTTTAATTTGAACCATTTTTTCAGCAAAATTGGTTTTTAATATTATATTTATGAAGTATAAAACTATAGTTTTGTTTGAAAAACTGAAGTGATTGTGGCGAGCTAAAACGTACGGCTATAATAATTACTTTACATCACCTAGTGGCAGTCAAGGAAACTAAACATTTATGCCGACTTTTAAGAAAACTTATCACTAGATTTGTAACAATTGTAGTAAAATAAAGCCCTCAAGAGTGTTTTTATTGTTGTAGATTAATAAAGAATTTAAGTTGATTGTGAGAAATCGAATTAATATCAAAAGTCAGTACAAATCGATTCTTTCTTGTTTATGGTGGTTCGTTTGATGGTACAATGTCTGACCCAGTCGGTATTAGTTTGGAGAAAATACGTGATTTTATGTTATCAAAAGGTGGGAAAGTGACAAATCATGAATTAGTGAAACATTTTAAGGATGCACTTACTAACGAAAACACAAGAGGTGAGCAATATTTATTAACTTCATAAAATGTAAAGTTGTGTACAGGCACTAAAGGTTATCTTCACTTTACAAAGCATTCTCTTTATTTTTCATTGCCATTAAATATCCTCCTTTATTCATTTTATTTTAAAATAAGTCCTTTTAGTCATATATTTAATTGATGGTAGTTCCCATTAATATAAGCTAAGAGAATTTGAAAATTATTGTGTTAGTTAAACATAACCTTCTTCTCTGTTTATATTGAAATTGAATTCACTTTATTTTATGTTGCACTTATTGAAATGCTTATAAAATACAAATATAGTTTGTTTGATTCCTTTTTTTCAAATTTAAATTTCATTATTATCAAAATTAACTTATTTGTACTTATAAGATTTGGTTGAGGGAAGTTAACCATTTATGTTTTCTTGTAATAGTTTTCCTTTCTTAAATGTATTATTTCTTAATTACTTTTGAGTACCAACTGCTAGACGCCCCATCTTTTTATAAATAAATGTTTTGCAACTTTTGTTGTGTTAATCTTTTCAAACTGTTTAATTGTAATTGTTTTGCATGGCAATTTGTTTAGATGTGCTTTAGTTATAGTGACCAAGAAATAGTATTTGAAATTACTAAGGCTTTATAATTACTTTCAAAATGTGGGAGTTGCTATCCATTTTTTTTCTGATTTGTGAACGTTTATAAATTAGTATTTAATTTAGGTTTTCTTTTATAACCTCTAAAGAACTGACCAAAACTATTCTAACATAATTTTTAGACTTATTCTTTAGGGATTCTTTTACATTTATTATTAATGCAGTTCTAAGTTGTATCTTCAGTTATGTGCAATCAAACATATTTGCTATACACATCTTGTTCTTATGTCTTGATCTTCACTTGTTTTTAGATTTCTGTTTTTTATGTTCAGTGATACTTGTTTTTGTTGTGTATGTTTTGAATGACAATAGTCCCACTTACCTTATTACAATTTTGATGGCTTGAGTTTTATTATTATTATTATTAATAAATTAAATTTTGTTCTAGATGAGGCCAGAATATTGTTTAAAGAACTTATTAATACCGTGGCAACCATCACAAAAGATGCTGATGTAAGTTTATATGAATATACCACACATAATAAAATGTAATTGTAGTTCAATACTTGATATCTTCTTCAATATATCTATCTTTTGTTATGTCATATCTAATCGGTGTACTGCTATGAGATAACAAGTAGGTATTAGTATTTCCCAATAATGGGCACCAACAATTCCAAATCGTCTGATGATGTGAGTAAATTATAAGTCAATTTATTGATATTTAAATTTTCATAAACTTCTATGAACTTGAATGCAGAGTTAGTGTTGACTCAAAAATAATGGCATTAACTATATTAGTAAATTGTTTTTCTTTTAAGAAATATGAATACATAGTTTGTTTCAAAAGAATTTTCTTGGTTTCTTTATAATTGTGAATTGATTTCACATTAATATTTTTTGTTTAAGTTGATCAGTTTTTGAGGCATGATTTGTTTCATTATCTTTTGTAATACCCTTTTTTGTGAGTGTTTTATTTTTTGTTTTTCTCTTAGCCTAGTTCATTTTTTTTTTTATAAATTAGTTTATGCTTATTTTCCAAATTTTAAGGTTATTTGCCAGGGTTTTTGGTTTTTATTTAAAATTAAGAGGCAAAATAATTAGTGAATTTTTTTTTTACCAGTTGCATAAACGAAAATATTAATTTATTCTTTATTTCTTTGTTTTTACATTAACCATTTTGTATTAAAGACCGGAAAATCCGACTTATTGACATTAAAGACTTAGCCTCTGTAGTTTCCAGTGTTCTGGTTGATGGAAGAGAAAAATACACCTCTTTATTTTAATAATGGTTCATGCTTTTGCATAGTAGCTCTGGAGCACTTTTTGCACTTCATTTTTCTTCTTTCCATCCTGGAAATTGGGGGCTCTTGAGCGCTGCAGCCTTCTTAGCTGTCACCATATCTTTTAGATTTTTATTTTCTGTTCTTTTTCTCTTTTCTGAAATATCTTGTTAATGTACCTCCTTTTGTTTAGATTGTAATGAACCTATGTAGAACAACAGTGTTATCTATTTAGTACAATATATTTGTGTGTTTAATGCCGCCAATTCTTGAGCTACATGTTCTTCTAGTTTTCATTCTATATTTTTAATTTATTCCTTTTAATGAGGGTGAAAACGCTAGTTTTCATTATGGCTAGCATATTTGTAACTCTCCAAGGAAGTCATAGAAGTACGGACAGTTAGCTTAACATTTTTTCGCGATTCTTGTAGGATTTGCAGCAAGGAAAAGCGTAAGATTTTGTGTAAGTTTTAGTTAAAACAGCTCGCTTTATTTTGTGTAGAATTAACTAACTGCCTTTCTTCCTTCATTACTAAAAAGGCTTGTTGGGGTTTTGAAAATGTATAACAGCATAATATCCTTCACCTTTCTCATTGTTGAATTCATACATCTCTTGCGTAGTATCAAAACGTCACTACAATCACCTCAGGAACGCTTTTGAAATCATTTCTGCCACTATGGGAATATATTTCCCAGATTACATAAATACCAGCCATAAATAGAAAATGCGATTGGCTAGTATCAATACTCTAAGTTGCATCGTAAATATTGTTGAAAATGTTCTCCCAATCCTTATTGATTTTATTTTGTACAAATCAGTTGGAGACTCCTAATAGCGCAGTTACCGCTGCTGGAATTATTTGTAATAGGTATACAGTCATTCTGAAATATAAAAATTGCCTTAAGACAAAATACCCAGTTATTGCGGTCTATTTTTTTTTTTTGCCAGAATCCATGTGAGAGACTATAAGCCTTGAAATGGAATGTGAATTGTTAAAGCTCGTTTACCTCTTTAAATTATTCGCATAATGAATAATAGCCTAGTTGTTTAAATGCAGCTTATGGACTTGTGGCTTTAAGCACACAAATAGCATGATTATCCAACCCATAATGCTCTAACCTACATCATTTTATTTCAGCAATATTTTCTTGTGTCGTTGGCTTTGTGATCTCCACATACTCTAACGTGTGTGTGTGTGTGTGTGTGTGTATTTTCCTTCCTACTTATGACCTACTCATTGAAAAAACTGGTACACAGTCTGCCAGATTACACTGTTTCCTAAACTTAGCAGATATGGAGGAAGTTTATTCTGCTCTTCCAGGGAGCAGTTTTAGTCTGTTTTATCGTATTTACTTTTACTTCCTCCTGCTAAGAGGAAGTATTGAGATCGTAACTAAATTTAGAAATTGAGTTTTCACCGGAAATACATGTTTTGAGGTCCTCTGAGGACGAAAAAAAAGTTTAGCGAATTATTTGTAAGTATGTGTGTCTGTAGATATGTAAAATATTTCAAAAGCAAAATATCACAGGAAGCTCAAACTTGAGATTCAATTTAGGCATCAATGCCGCATGTGACAAGATCTGGTGTGAAACACTCACACAACTTTCTCTTACACCAGTTTTCAAAATTGTAATTAACAAACGTTATAATTGGTATACCAAATTTAACGAAATTTGTCGGTGTTTTTATGGAGAAAATCACAAAAACCATTCAGTAAAAACGCGCTTCCGGTTTACTAATTTTCTTAAAATTCGGAATTTTGCCAATCATTTATTTCTAATTAATTTCGTCCAGATGGTAGAATTGTATAATCAACTAAGATAGCACTTTTAGAGGCAAACAAAACCCGACCCCTTCCCCCAAAACCCGCATAATGTTTCAAATAAAAGTTGTAGCTCTTTAAATGTGTAGTTCACATACTTAATTTTAAGAAAATCGTTGGAGCCTTTTCTAGAAAAATAGCAGAACATTGAAAAATACTTTTCAGTAAAAATGCACTTCCGGTCATCTACTTTTCTTTAAACTCGGAATTTCAAAAACATATTTAATTATAATTAATATTATTTAGATGATAGAATTGTGTAATAAACTGAAATAGCACTTTAGAGGACAATCTAACCCCACCACTCCCCGAAAATGCCCTTAATCATTTTTCCGGAGAAATATTTCAAATAAAAATTGTCGCTCTTTGTATATGTAGTTGATATGCAAAGTTTAAGGAAAATCTTTGCAGCCATTTTTGAGAAAATTGCAAAAATGTGAAAAAAAAAAAAAAAATTCAGTAAAGTGGTTGAGGAATTTTGACAGATAATGTATTTCAGATCCCATGGTGATATCTAAGCGGAATATGAAGTTTGAACTTTCTGCGATTTTTCGTTGTTGAGCTATGCTGTTCACATACAGACACACACACAAACCATTTGCTAAAAACCGCTTTTTTGGACTCAGGGGACCTCAAAACGGATATTTCTGGTGAAAAATTCGATATGGAAAATTTGACACGATTACAATACTTCCTCTTACTAGTTGTGAGAGAAAGTAACAAGGTTTTAGGCAACTTCCATCGACTGAAAGTTCGACTTTATTGAATGTTTGTGTTTTTTTTTATTCGATTTTTTGCAGTTTTTTTCAAAAACTACTCGCAACAGTATTTAATCAAATAAATCAAATAAATTTGACATTTATAGTTTTTTTATTTTATTTTTTGTTTTCCAAGCTATTTCAGTTTCTTTTTCATCTACAAATAGAAAATAAATGTTACCTATATTAACTTTTAATGAAAGTACAATAATTTTTCATGAACTTTAAAATAACAGTTAGGTATTTATCTTGTATGCAAATGGTCCAGTAATGGCTTTTAATAATTTTTATATGATCCTTGAGCTTGTTTCATGTTTCCCACTTTTTAAAAAATCAGATTCAAATGAAGATTCGTATACAACAAATACAATGTTCTTATTATTAATTTTATATATTATAAATATTTTTGTGGATAAAATTTGTTGTTAATATACCGCTAAATATTGAAATATACCTTTCCATAAATGAACGGGTGTAAAAGAAACCTTTTTTTTGCCGTTTGTTGCTATTATCATTATAATTTTTGATGAGCGGTCCGCCGCTAAATCCCTACAGTAAAGTATACTTGAGTACAATATTATGTTCTGTTACATATGTAATATCAAGTTATATTAAATGTTTAGCTAGAATTGTATATTTGAAGAACCGCCCCAGGTGTGACTGTATAGAAAAGATTTTTAATTTTTTGGAATTTTTTCTAAAACGGCTCCAACGAATTTCTTGAAACTTGGCATGCTAGTTGCATAGTTACGTAAATGTATCATATTCATTTGATATATTTTTCAGGAAAAGTTGATTTCAAGGGTTTTTTTTGGAATCTGTGACAAATTTCAAATGTTAAATGGTTATTGTTCGATGTTATTGGTGCTTTCTTATGGATTTCAGTGGTAATCAAGGCAACTATTATCTGCCTTGGGTACAATGTACACCATCAAGTCTGCATTTATGTTAGGGGCAAGATTAAAATATCCAAGGCAGAAGCAATATTTGTTATTTTTGTAATTGTATTTGTTGCGGTAAGAGAAAACCATATGAGTCATGCGAAAGGTATGTTTTCTTTACAGACGGAGATAAAGCAATTGATGACATGAGATATGACTAATATCTTTTCCTTACATTAAGAGCGGAACTATTGAATATTATATTCTCCAACACTCAGACATTTCACAATGCTTTAATCACATTGCATTTAAAATTCTTAACAGCACATTTAAAGGAGAATGAGGAAAGATTCGTTGTATATTCCTGTTCAGGTAAAATGCCCCCCCCCCCTCTTTGATACATTATTTAATTCTCACACCTGGAGTGATTTATTTGATCGGTTATTAGAGCGAGATCTGTTAGATAAATGAGTTCGTTGACAAACCAGGGAGCCACCAGTGCTTTATGGAAGTACTTTAGCCAGCTCGTATCAAGTAGACTTCGAATGTCGGATATAATGCTGACCGGTTTCGGATTTTCATCCATTGTGTCAGAGCAAAATTCACCAAGTTCGTGTAGAGAGTTCACTTCAACGTAATGTTTCTATTACTTGTTACTCACACTTGTTGGGATTGTATATACATTTCTAAGCACTGAAAATGTACCACAGTATCACATTTACCACTACAATAAATAGTACTTTCTAACATATCTGGCTTTTTACAGACCACACATTTAAAATCGCCATCTTGAGTCGCCATTTTTTTTTTTTTTATTATACATTAGAAAATAATGTATAATTAATAGCATGTTTTGAAGAATACTTTATAACTAAAGTTAGAGTACACTATTTCTAAATTTAACTATTTTATTCTAACACTAAAGTTAGAATAAAATACACTATTTTCTAATGTCTAATCATAATTTATAATAATTCCATTTTGTCATTAAACACAAACACACACATCTAACATAACCTCATAACCTCCCCCAATATATGTACACAACCAACAAACCAGCATGTGTAAGTGTAAGAGAAATATTACGTTGAAGTGAACTCTCTACAAGAACTTGGTGAATTTGCTCTGACGATGGATGAAAATCCGAAACCGGTCTGTAAGAAAATAAATATGCCTGCTACGACGGATAAAATACCAGATGTTATCCAGCATTGCGGATCCGTCCACATATTTTACTATATGTATTTTGCTCCAATAATTTTTATGAATGTGTTCCAAACTATTGCGTAGTTCATGCCATTTACTTGTTGATTTATGGAATAGAATAGTGAAAGAGGAGTGATCCAAAAACGGGCCACAATCACCGTGAACCAAATGGATCTATTGTGAAGTCCCCAGGGTAACCTAAGTTAACCGCTCGCTCAATGCATATACGCAAGTCTGTTCCCACAAGCAGGCCCCAAATCCGCCTTAAAGGAACCTCCGTAAAGCTTGTAGCCGCGGGCGATTCTTCGTCCAGTTGGAGGGATCTTGCCCTAGCCAGGCCCTGGCAGAGAAGCGGTGTCTTTTCTTCAGTCAAGTAAAATCAACAATAACCACTGTTGGCAAATTCTTGTTGGTACATATAGAGTAAGTACAAAAGTTGAAGTAAATAAGGACTTTTAACTGAATTTGAATATGTATTGTAGATAATTTTGTACAATCGTGCATTTATTTTAGAGTAAATTTCTTAAATTTAAGGCGCGTCAACATCTACGGTCATTGACGCCCGGAGCCTTCTCTCGTTACAGACAATACTGTCCATCACAGGACAGTGAGCTGTGGAGGCTCCTAGGAAGAAAAAAAATCTAAGGGCAACACATTGGACTCGACCCTGGGTCCTCCGCATGGGAGTCCAGTGCGCTAACCACTGAGCTTATTATTGTAGTTCGGGTGCCTAATGGCGCGGGACCTAAGCCTATGTGGCCTTTATCCCCCCGATACCCCCCTATCCCCTTAATAAATCTCCCCCGATAGCTTACCGGTTAATCTCAGCATCCCAGATATCCCGGACTCCAGCTTCGCTCAGCCCCAATCCTGCGAGTGAGGCCCTCCCCAAACACAAACTCTAGTGCCCGCGAAACGGGGACACTGACAAAGGTAGTGGTACACTTTTTCCCTGACTCCTCGTCACTGTTCTGACAAATGGGACTAGACGTCCTCCCTCTATTAAACAAGTGCTGGACACCCAAGTGTGTCCGTCACTATCCCTCTCAGGGTCCTCAGACCCGTCCTATCTAAGGGACATGAGATCCTCCGAAGTTCCTGCCCTACTTGCTTTATAAATCTTTTTTGGCTAGAGCACCCCGGCGTGTCCCCCCACGTCACCCACTGGTAAATTTCTTATTATTTCATTTCTAATAATAGGTTTGTTTACAAAATAAACTTAAATAAGACAAAACACCTGTGTGGAAAGAGGGCCTTCATTAAACCCAAATTAATGTAGCATGTTTATCATAAAAATTCAAAATTATATCTAGTATTCAAATTAGCGAAACAAATATACTGTATTGCATACATTTGAAATAAAAAACTTTGTTCCAGGATCCGCTATCTCGGAGCACTTAAAAACTTAAACTTTGATGACATATTCGAAAGTTACAGACATAATTAGCAGGGGGGGGGCAAAAAAAGTAAAATTACTTTTTATCTACAAGTCAGGGGATAATTTTTATCATTTCTTTTACTAACACAACAAATTAATATAAGGATGGATTGTGTTAGTGTAACAGATGTTGTTACTTCAGCAAGATTATTGATGACTAATATATATATATGTATGTATATAAGTAGTATATTAGTAGTACTTATTTGCTATATATATATATAGTCATACTATATTAGTAGTCACAGTAGTATTTATATATACATTGAAAAACTTTTAGCACGAAACTAATGGGACCGAAATATGTGTTAAAAGCATTTCTTCTTAAACGATAAAATAGCGGTTTGTTTTCGTCCCGATTTCTCTAAACATTGTGCATGTAAAAAAATAAGTTTATGTATTAAAATTACAAAAAACATAAAGTTCACAGAATTCGATAACTAACTGAAATGTTTTGACAATAGCGGTGCCTATACCTACCCAAAGACAAGCGGAAATCTAGCAACCGTGGCACTCACTCATTCTTTATTTGTTCCGTCTAACGAAACAAAATAAGCCAAAAAAATCTGCGTGACGATGTGACTACAGAAAACAATCGCATATTTTGTTCGTCCAAGAAGCGAAATTTTTTCGTGTTAAGCGATATTTGTTTCATGTTAAAAGAAAAAAAAAAAATGTATTACATAGTGTTTTGTCGAGACTGCAGTATAATTTCGTGTTAACCGATTTTTTATGTTAAGCTTTGACTGTATATATATTAGTATATCACTTGTGTGTTTTGTAACTAATGTACTAATGTATATACTTTTTTCCTTCGCTTATCCGCTGGCCGAGAGAGCTTCTTGGCAGTCCAAAGAAACTTTGAACTTCAAATTGTTAATTTTGCACTGTATTATTGATAAATAAGTATGAGGAATAAAATACTTTATTAAGTATTTTTGACCTAATAGAGACATAAAAAAAAAAATCTGGTGTGAAACACTCACACAACTTTCTCTTATTCCAGTTCTCAAAATTGTAATTGACAAATTTTATAGTTTTTGTACCAAATTTAATCAAAATTCGTCTAAAACTGAAAATAAAACTGTTCAGTAAAAGCGCGATTCCGGTTTACTAATTTTTTTCAAACTCCGAGTTTTGGCCATCTGTTTATTTCTAATTAATTTTGTTTGGATGATAGAATTGTGTAATCAACTATGATAGCACTACGCACTTCCGGTTATCCCATTTTTCAAACTCGGAATTTCAACAACATATTCAATCTAATTAACATTTATTAAATGACAGAATTGTCTAATAAACTGAAATAGCACTTTAGATGAAAACTAAACCCCACCCCTTCCCCCGTAACTGCCCTTAAATGAATTTTTTTCCAGAAAAAAGTTTCAAATAAAAGTTGTAGCTCTTTGTATGTGTAGTTGATGTACCATGGCTTAAAGAAAATCGTCGGCCATTTTTGAGAAAAAACGCAAAAAAGTAAAAAAAAAAAAAACTAGTAAAGTGGTACTTCCGGTTGAGGAATTTTGACAGATAACGTACTGTCAGATCCCATGGTGATACTTAAATGGAATATCAAGTTTCAACTTTCTACGGTTTTTTCGTTTTTGAGCTATGCTGTTCATATACACGCCATTTTGCTAAAAACCATTTTTTTGGACTCAGGGGACCTCCAAACGGATATTTCCGGTGAAAACTCGGTATTGAAAATTTGACACGATTACAATACTTCCTCTTACTTAGGAGTAAGAGAAAGTAAAAAAATACATTATTAGTAATTTTATTTTCAAGATTTACAGTAGCAATGTTATTTAAACAAAAAAAGGTACTAAATTTTAAGATGATCTATGATCTGCAGATCCTTTTAAAGAAAGAAAAAAGTAAAAATTATTTTACCGAAGATCGCTCACATGTTTGGAGAATTTGGTACGCATTTAGGCCATCGGCCATATTTTGCACACAGTTGTTTATCTATTTAAAGTGAGTTGAAAAGACATATTCCAAATTCAGTGATTGCTACTCTTCTAGACATACCTATCCAATGATTTTTTTCAGGAGGTTTGCAGCCACCGCTTTGTTGAAACCTATTGTAACTTGAATTGAATATAGTATTACATGCTGCTAATTAAATTCATATTAAATCCAGCTTTAACTAATTGTTAACGAATACAATGATTATTGATTTTTCCAATAATTTTGGGTGAAATAAAGTAGTTCTTGTTCCACGATAATTATGTAAGAGTGAGCAGCCCACGAATGCTATTTAAGCCGCGAACTAATAATCAGCAAATTATGCTATATTTCTATTTAATTGTGCGTTTTTTTGCAAACATTCATTCGACTTTTATTGATAATAATTGTTACATAAGAAATGAATATTTTTTATATACTTACATAACGATTTAATTTATACATTATTTCAAAAAAATAAATATCAAACGCTACTTTTTATTGTACCAAAAGATAAATAATATATTACAACAAATCTGATGCGTATTTCAGCAACAAAATTTTTTGATGATGTATTATCTCTGTCAACAATTTTATTATTGTTGAAATCTCTGCAACAGTCTGTTTGACATGTTAATCTTAGAATGAAATTAACATTTTTTTTTTTTTTTGCGGCTTAACTATATAGAGTGACCAGAGTTATATGCTCCACCCACTTTTTTTTTAAACGGCGGGAAATTTCGAAAAAATAGAAAACACGTATTTAATCATTTTTAGTCTAGTTTATTTTCAGTGATTGATCCATTTTTTTATACCCCAATATCCCGAGATACAGCATCCAACTTTTTTTTTTCAAATGGAACATTATATTTTTTTTTTGCATATTTTTATAGTAATTGAGCCTCTAAAAAAATTTAAAAAAAAAAATTTAAAATCGGTTAGGTTTTTCAAAAGTTATGGTAATTTAAAATATGAAAAACAAATTTCAGTTTAATGTCAAAATTACCTTATTTTTTCTTTAAAGAAGCTCTTCAAACTGGGCACCATCAACGGATAGGCAAGCCAAAGCTCTGGACTCCCACGCTCTGTTTATAGCAGCATTAAGTGGCAAAGTCAACATCTAGGCAGGCTAGAGTTATTCGACGTTCCAATCTTCGACTGAAGTCATGGGATTAAGGTTACTGTACACTTTATTTTTTAGATATCCCACCAAAAAATGCACAATTTTATGGACTGATGAATCAAAGTTTAGCAACAATGGCTTCTTAATCGTTGGAACTTTAGAATATGGGCAGAAGAAAATCCACAAGTTACCTTCGCCACACGCCATTAGGTTGTTTTTTCTACAAATGTTTGGTGTGGAGTTTGAGGAAACCAACTAATCGGCCCATACTTCTACAGAGGGAACTTAACTGGTGAAAGGTATCTAACTTTTTTAAGAGACATTTTGCCAGTTTTGCTTGAAGATGTTCCTCTAAAACGTCGGTTAGATATGTATTTTCAACAAGATGGTTCGACGTTACCTGGACAGAAATTTCCACGAAAAGTGGTTAGGAACTCATGGTCCGATCCAATAGCCACCTCTATCTCCGGACTTAACCCCAATGGACTATTTTTTGTGGGGATATCTAAAAAATAAAGTGTACAGTAACCTTAATCCCGTGGCTTCAGTCGAAGATATGGAACGTCGAATAACTCTAGCCTGCCTAGATGTTGACTTTGCCACCTAAGTGCTGCTACAAACAGAGCGTGGGAGTCCAGAGCTTTGGCTTGCCTATCCGTTGATGGTGCCCAGTTTGAAGAGCTTCTTTAAAGAAAAAATAAGGTAATTTTGACATTAAACTGAAATTTGTTTTTCATATTTTAAATTACCATAACTTTTGAAAAACCTAACCGATTTGAAATTTTTTTTTTTTTTTTTTTTTAGAGGCTCAAGTACTATAAAAATATGCAAAAAAAATATAATGTTCCATTTGGAAAAAAAAAGTTGGATGCTGTATCTCGGGATATTGGGGTATAAAAAAATGGATCAATCACTGAAAATAAACTAGACTAAAAATGATTAAATACGTGGTTTCTATTTTTTCGAAATTTCCCGCCTTTTAAAAAAAAAGTGGGTGGAGCATATAACTCTGGTCACCTGTATACATAATAATATACCGATACCAAGACATTTTCCCACCAAAAATCTGTGCCTTCCCAGTCACCTATACCCGTCATTCCCTCCTTCACATTTTCTGACCATCTTTTCCTTGGACGGTCACTCCTTTTTCCTCCCATCTGGAATATTTAAAAAAAAAATCCTTTTCGGCCACCCGACATCGTCGTTCATTTTCAATAGATGTTCAAACCATATCGATCTCTTCTGAACAATTTTTTCCAGGATTATAATAGTGTACATTTATACGTCCTCTGATCACCTAGTTGGGTATATGCTGAATCCTGGAAATGCCACAGCTTCTTTTTCAGAAGTCCATCTCCAGAGCCACGATCTCCTCCCCTCTTTTTTCCAATCCATTAAGGAAAAGAGCCCTGTAGACTTTGGGCCCTGTAGAGCCTATGAAGCGCCTATGAAGAAAGTATCAGATATTATTTTTTATTTTTTGCCTCCATATGCTCACTTTTATTCCACACAGAGTTAAGAATTTTAATTAACTTTTTCCTTTGGGCTATTTTATGAGATATATTCACCGAATTCGAAAAGTGTTCCTTTTTCATCAATAAAATCTTCGAAGTGTTTAATTTCACCACTCCAGGGGTAATAACCAATTAATTATTAATGGACAGTGAATCTAACGTAATGGGAACGTCACCCACTTTTTCATCTTGTTATTGACCTATATGTTTGACCCCTGACCAATTGAATTGATGAGTGATCGCCTAGCTTGGTGGATTTGATAAGACTTAAGTCGCTTTCATGCTTCACCACTCTCCTGTCCAGACATACATCGATCAATAAGTTGACAGTTTGATTCCCAAAAACGATTAATGGCTACTTTCCTTTTAGCCACATTATTTGCTTGTTTGTGTTTCGTTAAAAGTGATTGCATCTATTTTTCCCTTTAAATAGAGCTTCTTCTCTTCTTCAACGTTTCACCTTGTTCATTTGTGGAATTAGACAACCAGTTGTCTTTGTTCCTAGTAAGAATAAGTGCGGTACTCAATTTTTTTTCTTTTTCTTTTAATCATAAAATTTTATTATGACTCCTATAATCGTCCGAGAAACTAGTTAAAAGAATTTTTTAACTTTTCACCTGTAACTTTATGTATTAACTAGGTTTTTATAATTTACTATAGTTTTTAAATCATTTACACTGGCATAATAATAATTGTCAGCGTTATAAGGAATTAAATAAAAAAGGGATTTTGATAGTATGTTAATATTTTCTGAGGTTTGGTTGATCTTTAAAAAATCTGCTAATGCCTGTTATTTGTTGGAATTTGACTAAATTTCGTTATAATATTTAGATTGTTTTTTTCTTTTTACAGAGGAAGTTGGTAGGATTGTAAAACTCTTCCTCTTTTGAGAATATTTTTCTCGTTTTCATTATCTGTGGATTCCAATAATTAGTTTCTTTAGCTTAGATATTTTCATTATGACTAAATTTTCAACATTTGCAAAAGTAGACACCGCACACAACGATTAGTGTGTTTTTTTTTATTTGATAGGGTAAAGCTAAGAGAGATGACGCACATTTCAAAGTTATGCCCTGTATAAAAATGTAGTAGTCAAATTCTTTATAAAAAATATGTCAACTACTATTATCTGCAAAAAAAAAATGCTATTTTTCAAAATAAAGACATTCTCATTTATTTCAGAAACAAAATACAAATACACTACATTTGGCCAATCTCTCCTACTATGGTAGGATAGATGACGCACCATAGAGGTAGTAGACTTCTCCTCTGTGAAGGTAACATGGCTGATCGACATGAAACTTGGTAAACACTATGTCTACGAGTTGAACACTATGTTTAACGACAGCTGAAAATCTTTCATTTCAATTGCAATTAATATAGTGAAAAAATTTACTAAGCCTTATGAAAATTCACGTTATGAAAAAACACGCTGATGCGTATAAATGTTCCTATAACACAAAAGAACACACAAAATAATTGAAGAATTTTGCAATACGTTGCTTCAATACGAACCTCTCTACTCCTGTACTAACTTCCATGACGTCACGTGGTGGCAAACAAGAGAAAAGCAAAGCCTGCGTCTTCTCTCCTACCTCCGTCATCTCTCCTAGATTTACCCTAAGTTTTAATGTTAGAAAATTTTAAGAATTGTTAAATAAGATTTTTAACTTAACATAAAGTAGTAGCCAGATAAAAATGCTCTATTTGGAGAGAACTAAAAAAACTGAACTTTGGCCACCTCTGTTCAATAGCAATACTTATCAACATATTAAAACCGTATGAACCTCAGACCTTCTACAATAAATACTCGAATTTATAATTCATATTTTTGTCTTTTCTATTTGAAATGTATATAAAACAGCGCATAATAAAATAAAAATTGTAATTATGTTGTTGGGACAAAACTTTATTATTATTATAATATGTGTACAAGACATTGTTATTTTATGACAAAAACAAAAACGGCATTTTTACATTGGACAAAGACGGACATTTTTTTTTTGAACCTTCTGTCTTTCTGATTTTTATCACATCTTGTATAGCAGAAACAAAAAGAAATAAAAATCAAATGAATCAATCGATAATATTATAAAGATTTTGTTACTTGTGCAGCTTTCGCAATTTCTTGAATACTTTTATACAATAATATTGTTGCAGATTTTAGTAAAGAATAATGTTTTTTAACTGGTATGGGTGGTTTTTTGTGTGGTATAAGTAATGGATATATATAGAAGAGTAATAAAATGAAAAAAAGTATAGTGATACTTTTGGCATACAGGCTAACGTCCATAGATTTGAAATTAATTACAGTAAATATACTGCTCTCTGATTTCTCATCAAATGTTTGCGTACATGCACTAGATATTGTACTTAAATCTGTACCATCTTTTCTTATTGAATTGTTAAATTGAAAAGGACGTATTGAATTTGTAAACATATTTGGATTCAATCTATCTGACGTTCTTATTACTTGCTTTAATAATATAGATTCATTAAATATTCTTCTATTTGATTCACAATCACTATTAACAGCAGTACTGTTACTAGTAACATTATTATTATTATTATTATTATTATTATTATTATTATTTTTGTTACCCAATATTCCACCAATCATTTCAGCAGCACGTTCATTAAGTTTATGTTCTGTATCATCTCCTGAACCAAAAGTAAAATCATATGTACTATCCGTATCACTGGTAGTTGTTGTTGCACAATCCAAATCTTCTTCATCTTCGATTTGTCTCTCTAAATTCTTCTCTTTTAATCCGATTGCATAAGAAGATTTTATAATTGGTAGATCCGGTTTTATTTGTCTGAACGAATGTGAACATGATTGCGATTTACCTAACATTTTCATTTATTATTATTGTTGTTTTGCTTCGTTTATCGGAAATTTTTCTTTTACTTATAATTTTGACACCTTTATTTTTTTTTTGGTTAATAATGATTTTATATTATATATATATATATAGTGGAAATTTAAAAATCCAAACAGATGTTTTATTTTTTTATTTTTTTTAAGTTTTTTTTTTGTGTTACATTTGATAGAAATCTTATAGATGCACACATATATATATAACAATATATTATCCTAAACTGTTACGTAAAAAAAAAAAAATTATTACATATCTTAAAGAATCTTATTTTAAAAACGGAATAATTTATTTTGGTTTATCTTTTATATTATGGAATATATATATGAATATTTAAAAAGAATGTAAAAGTTAACCCCACAACATCTTTTCCGGGGAGGGTTGCCTGGCAATGACCACAGTGTTAATTTTATGAAAAAAATTTGCTCTTAATTATTTTAAAGATATTTAGAAATAAAAAGTGTTTTATTTTTTACATTTTTTTCTATTAAAAAAAAAATAATGCAAATTTTTGTAATTAATTATTTTATAATAATAATAATAAAAAACGTCTTTATTTCATCTCATTATAATTAAATTACAAAATTAGCAAAAATATTTTGGCAAACTTACTAGTCATGGTGGTAAACTGATCGACCATCTGAGAGGTGTTGCCTTTGAAAACAAAACTTAAACATTACTTCCAACAAACAAAAAAAAAACAAACAAATAAACTTATACATGAAATTAAAATAGTGATATATCCATTACTTACTTACAGATTTATCAAGTTTTACTTTAATTTCTTTTATTTAAACAGTCATAAATAAATTCAAGTACCCTTTGAATATTTGTATTTCTATGCTGATTTACAATAGTTGATTGTAAACTATCCCAATCTTTTTGCCATTCACAAATAATCAATAAATTTATTGAATGACAAAAATATTTCTATTAAAATATTGTGTAACGGCAAGAGAGAGAGAACACAGGCCCGGACCGTAAGGAAAAAGGCCCTCTCTGGTACTCTCTCACTTAAGCAGGCTAGAGTGGGGAGAACCTGTATATAAGCCAGTGAGAGATCTAGACATCGTTCTATCTATCAGATTCAACCATATACATCACATCGTGTCATATCTCTACTCCCAACTTTTATTCTATAAAATCATTACAGTCCAGTGCAGTTTGTGTAAGCTTATAGCCATATTATAACAGTGTCTTCACATTTCGTTGAATTAACAACCTAATTCTCTCCTCATCAACTCGGATGATGTAACGACAAGAGAGAGACACACGCCCGACGAGAGAAAAAAAGGCCCTCTCTTGGTACTCTCTCACTTAAGTGGCTAAGAGTGGGGGAAACTGTATATAAGCCAGTGAGAGATCTAGACATCGATGTATCTATCAGATTCAACCATATACTCCAATCGTGTCATATCTCTACTCCCACCTTTTTTCTAATAAAAATATTACAAGTCCAGTGCAGTTTGTGTAAGCTTATAGCTATATTATAACACTGTCTTCATATCTCGTTGAATTAATCAAACCTAATTTCTCTCCTCATCAACTCCGGATGATGTAACGACAAGAGAGAGAACACACGCCCGACCGAGAGGAAAAAAGGCCCTCTCTGGTACTCTCTCACTTAAGCTGGCTAGAGTGGGGAACCTGTATATAAGCCAGTGAGAGATCTAGACATCTATCTATCAGATTCAACCATATACATCGTGTCATATCTCTACTCCCACCTTTTATTCTATAAAAATCATTACAAGTCCAGTGCAGTTTGTGTAAGCTTATAGCTATATTATAACAGTGTCTTCAGATGTCGCCTAATTATTCAAACCTAATTTCTCTCCTCATCAACTCCATTATAATTGCAAACGGAACTCTTTTAGGATTGGACAAATAGCAATTAAATGATGGATATTCTCCTCTTCCTTTCTATGACACAATGAACATCATTTTTTTATACGTCAAAGTGGAAGAATAAATATTTTTATACAACTATAAAAACTTATATTTCGTTGTAATTATCCATCCAATATAATTTACGTCAAAGTTACTATTCGAAATGTCTATTTCTGAAGTTAATTTTTCATTAACAACAAACCTAGAAACTATTAATCGCTTTCATTTTTTTTCTTTTCAATTCAAATCAAATTTTATTGCTTAAAAAAATAGTCCATTTTATAGTAAGAGTTTCAACATAAATGATCACTTTCCAGTAAGAGAAACAAAACAAAATTAATGTTCTTAAGCGACCTCTACACGGTCAATATTGTCAATATAACCATCAATACTCGTGCTAACCGGTCTCAATACTTCATTACCTTACACGATCAATATTATTGTCAATGCTTTTGTCAATAACTGTGCTCATTACTTACTACTTCTGCCACTAGGCAGAGTGTATTTACGTGTTTGTACTCGTTATTTTGTTGGCTTTTTTTCTCTTAAAAAATGAATAATCCCACAAAAGCTTGCGTAGCCATTATTTTGGCGTTTGGCACTATTCATAAAGTGAAAAGCAAACAGTGGATGAAAGAGTGGTTGAAGAAGAGAGATGAATATTCTCATTTAGTACTTTTGAAGGAAATCAGCCTCTGCGATGTTGAAGATTTCAAGAACTACTTTCCAATGGATTAACCTACCTTAAACAAACTGTTACAGATAGTTGAACCATTTTTGAAAAGACAGGACAGAAATATGAGAGAAAGTATAAATGCTAGGGAAAGATTAGCCCTAACCCTGAGGTACTTGGTCACAGGAAGAACTTTTGAAGACTTGAAGTTTTCAGTCATAATGTCCCCAACAACTATCAGCAAAGCTGTAATAGAAACCTGTGAATTATATATATGTCCTACAAGACTTTGAAAAAATTACAATCACCTTTAAAATGTATGATTGAAGTTTTCTTTTAATACACAAATCTTTCCCAAGAACCTCCACTGGGTCGTGTTGTGAACTGAACTGTAATGACGGGACTTTTTAATTGGCTATATGAAATGTATGTTAATCAGAAAAATAAGATTAAAAAATTACAATCATCTTTAAAAAGTTATCAGAGACATTTTCCGTGGTATCCTGCTTCATTTGTGGTCATCGTCCGGTTTCGGGCGTTCGCCCATCTTCAGGATGCGTTTTTCAGACAGTGTGCCAACACAGACTCGTACAGAGACTTAGTTTCACACTAAAACTCTCTTGTACGAGTTAGTGTGAAACTAAGTCTCTGTACGACTCTGTGTCTGTGTTGGCACACTGTCTGAAAAACGCATCCTGAAGATGGGCGAACGCCCGAAACCGGTCGATGACCACAAAATGAAGCAGGTACCACGGAAAATGTCTCTGATGCTTTCCAGCTCTGCGGAAACAACCACCACCACCAATTAAAAAGTTAAGATTGAAGTTTTATGTTTAATACACAAATCTTTTCAAAGTACCTTTGTAAGGTAGTGTATCACTGTTGTTGAGGATAGTTTCAACGTTGTATAAAACAGTTGAACTGAGTATTGATGGAAATATTGGTGCCGCTCCTACACGGTCAATACTATTGTCAATATCCCCTCCAATTCTCAGTATTGATACACGAAAATCAGAAAATCCGGATTTCATCAATACTCTTGTCAATACTGACCGTCAATACAATTTTGTTCACCTTACACGGTCAATATTATTGTCAATACGCTAAAGTATTGTCAGTATTATTGACCGCGTAGAGGCCGCTTTAGTTTTTAATTTTAAACAACAGAGAATTGTTTTCTAACTTGATTAAGGTTCTTATTTATAGCTAATGCCAACTATTTCAGTTTCATCCGTCTAATTTAAAAAGGGGGTTTTAACTTTGCTCTCAATTCTAAGCAAGTTTTTGTGAATAAATACAAATTTTTTTTATTTTGGATATTGAATTACAATTTAAGATAAATATCTAATGCATCTAGTTCATAATTTGGTAGGTTAATAAAATATTTTAGTCTATAGGCTATAAATGTCTTACATTCTAATAGGAGATGAACAATCGAATCTGATAAATCACATTTACAAAGCAAACAACGTCTTTTTGGCTTAAAATAATATTTTTTTACCATTAATTATTAATATTTCTTTACCTTGGATACTTTTTGTTTGCTAAACGTTTTTTGTGAGCAACTGCTTTTAGGAATTCTAACGTTTTGTGAAAGATATTGCTGTGGACAGTTAAATTGACTAATTAATCTTATACAGGGTGACCAGAGTTATATGCTCCATCCACTTTTTTCTTAAACGGCGGGAAATTTCGAAAAAATAAAAACACGTATTTAATCATTTTTAGTCTAGTTTATTTTCAGTGATTGATCCATTTTTTTAAACCCCAATATCCCGAGATACAGCATCCAACTTTTTTTTTTCAAATGGAACATTATATTTTTTTTTGCATATTTTTATAGTACTTGAGCCTCTAAAAAAAAAAAAAAAAAAATTTAAAATCGGTTAGGTTTTTCAAAAGTTATGGTAATTTAAAATATGAAAAACAAATTTCAGTTTAATGTCAAAATTACCTTATTTTTTGTTTAAAGAAGCTGTTCAAACTGGGCACCATCAACGGATAGGCAAGCCAAAGCTCTGGACTCCCACGCTCTGTTTGTAGCAGCACCTTAGGTGGCAAAGTTAACATCTAGGCAGACTAGAGTTATTCGACGTTCCAGATCTTCGACTGAAGCCACAGGATTAAGGTTACTGTACACTTTATTTTTTAGATATCCCCACAAAAAATGCACAATTTTATGGACTGATGAATCAAAGTTTACCAACAATGGCCTTCTTAATCGTTGGAACTTTAGAATATGGGCAGAAGAAAATCCACAAGTTACCTTCGCCATACGCCATCAGGTTGTTTTTTCTACAAACGTTTGGTGTGGAGTTTGAGGAAACCAACTAATCGGCCCATACTTCTACAGAGGGAACTTAACTGGTGAAAGGTATCTAACTTTTTCAAGAGACATTTTGCCAGTTCTGCTTGAAGATGTTCCTCTAAAACGTCGGCTAGATATGTATTTTCAACAAGATGGTTGCCCGGCACATAATGCGAGAGTTGCTCGACGTTACCTGGACAGAAATTTCCATGAAAAGTGGTTAGGAACTCATGGTACGATCCAATGGCCACCTCGATCTCCGGACTTAACCCCAATGGACTATTTTTTGTGGGGATATCTAAAAAATAAAGTGTACAGTAACCTTAATCCCGTGGCTTCAGTCGAAGATCTGGAACGTCGAATAACTCTAGCCTGCCTAGATGTTGACTTTGCCACCTAAGTGCTGCTACAAACAGAGCGTGGGTGTCCAGAGCTTTGGCTTGCCTATCCGTTGATGGTGCCCAGTTTGAAGAGCTTCTTTAAAGAAAAAATAAGGTAATTTTGACATTAAACTGAAATTTGTTTTTCATATTTTAAATTACCATAACTTTTGAAAAACCTAACCGATTTAAAATTTTTTTTTTAAATTTTTTTTAGAGGCTCAAGTACTATAATAATATGCAAAAAAAAATATAATGTTCCATTTGAAAAAAAAAAGTTGGATGCTGTATCTCGGGATATTGGGGTTTAAAAAATGGATCAATCACTGAAAATAAACTAGACTAAAAATGATTAAATACGTGTTTTCTATTTTTTCGAAATTTCCCGCCGTTTAAAAAAAAGAGTGGGTGGAGCATATAACTCTGGTCACCCTATATACATATTATATTTAGTTTTATAAAGAGCTTCAGTACTAATAAGTAAGCTGTTTTAAGCTGTTAATAGAGTGCCATTTATTCTTAGTTAGTTCGTTGTGATCCTGAGACTCCCACAGATTAATAGCTCCTACTTTATTTAGGTAGCCCCGCAAAAGAGGCACACCAATTGAAAGGCATTCCCTTGTTATCTACAAAGATCACAAGACGGTTAAAGCACAGTTTTCGGAATGTGGGTATCACTCATCTTGAGCACTAAGCAAACAACCATAAAGTTCCACCACGATAAAGTTCTTTTAAATATTTGATAGTCAATGTGCGTTCTACTGAGTTCGTGGCGTAATAACGCGCCAAGGGTTGATCTGGGAAGCTGCAGCAAGGATTTGAAAAACTTGATTTGTACTTTCTTCAGCAGATCGGCGTAAGGCGGCGACCATATCTTTCCGCAGTACAACAATACACTGCTTACCAATATACCCTTCAATTAAGATATGCTTTTATTTATGTATAAAAATAAAGGGAAAGTTTTTTGCACTTAATAATCTATTATATTAAAATCCAATTTATTATTTCCTGATACCAAAACAATTATTGTCTATTATCTTCTGTATTAAGTAAATTTGGATATCGGCAAGATGGTAAATTTAAACATCGAATAACATTGAATATTTAGATAGGTCCGCAATGATGGATTACATCTAGTATTTTATTCGTCATAGCATGCGTACTTTTCATATTCCAGACCGGTTACGTATTTTCATTCATCGACAGAGAAAATTTATTAATTTCGTATAAAGAGTTTGCATCAACGTATTGTTTCTGTTAAATATCATACTAGTTGGCTTGCTGATTTTTGCAATGTAATAATTCAATAATTCAAGTGAAGCTGATAGGCTGGAGCTAAATTGGACCCTCTAAAATATATATTAAAGTCTGATGTAAATTTAGGCAGATTAAAACCATTTTTTTAATAAACAGTTTCAAAGGCACCGTGACACAGTTATACTCATATACCTTTCGTAACGCCATATTTGAATGCCATAGCATAGAATAGAACAGGATTTGCATTAATAACTTTTAACATAGATGCAAAAGGTATATTTTTTTCTATATGATTCTGCTAAGGGCATTGATAGCAAATATGGCACTTTCTACCATTTCATTGAAAATGACTATCAAATGACAATCTTGACGACAGGAGTAACTCCCAAGATATTTTTAATTATTAACTACTTCAACTCTCTCATTTTTATAAAACCATTTTACATGTTTTCCAGGCCTACCCTCGTTCCTGAATTCCTCAAGTTTCGATTTATTTAAATTTAAAACAAATTCCACCTATCGCCATATACAGCGAATGAATCTATTATTTTTTAAAGAATTCATGCATTAGACGCCAGCAGCGCCGAAACCAATGGAGTAGGCTAACAGTTTAATTTTAGTTCCCCGAAATGTTAATTCCCCAATCTATATAATCTGTTACGTTATTAATAAAAAAAAAAAAAAAGGTGAATAACATTGGAATGAGCAAAGCATCTTTACCTTAAACATGTATTATATTTCAAAAGGCTTGTAGTTAGCCCTTGCTGACACTATACTGCTGACGAACTACCTGTATCGAGGCTTTTTAAACCGGCAATCATCTTACTAGATATACGTAAATTCTAAAGTTTAAAGAAAAAAACTTGACGGTCAATTTTACCAAACGCGGGTGCTATAGAACAATTTTTAATAAAATGATATTTCAACAAAATTCGAATTTGTTAAAGTAGTTCACATACACCGTTCACCGTGGTAAGTGACCTCCAATATAAAAAGTAACATTGAAATTATAAAAAGATTTAGGGGTTACAATTGGATTTTTTTTTTTTTTTTTTTTGTTTTTTTTTTTTTTTTTTTTTTTTTTTTTTTTACAATTTCTAATTGAAGGTAGCGCGTAAGAATGCGTAGGTGAATGACGTCTGCATAATAAATAAAGAAGGGTGCCATCCGTTGGGGAAAAAAAGTTCAACTAAAGTGATCCTTTTTAGATTTAGGAGAAACAAATTAAACAATGATTGCAATTAAAAAAAAAAAAAAAAAAAAAGCTAAGGCAGAGCTTTAAATACGTAATTAAAAAAAAAAATTAATAAAAAAATAATATTTTTTTTGTTGCCTCTCTTTAGATCTGAAAAATAAAGCATACTAATAGACAGATAGACAGAGCAACTAATAATAAAATTTAAAGTGCCCACCCAAGTAACTAATTTAAAATAAAAAATCTGGTGTGAAACACTCACACAACTTTCTCTTACTCCAGTTCTCAAAATGATAATTGACAAATTTTATAGTTTGTGTACCAAATTTAACGAAATTCGTGGAAAACTGAAAAAACTGTTCAGTAAAAACGCACTTCCGGTTTACTAATTTTCTTGAAACTCGGAATTTCAGCCATCTATTTATTTCTAACTAATTATGGTTGGATGATAGAATTGTATAATCAACTAGGATAGCACTTTGATGAAAATCTAACCCCACCCTTCCCCTAAAAGTGCCCTTAAAAGAATTTTCTCAGATAAATGTTTTAGATAAAAGTTGTAGATCTTTGCATGTTTAGTTTATATACGAAGTTTCAAAAAAATCTTCGGAGCCATTTTTGAGAAAATTGCGAAAAAGTGAATAAATCATTTAGTAAAGTGGTAAAGTAAACGCACTTCCGGTTATCCGATTTTTTTCAAACTCGGAATTTCAACAACATATTTAATTCTAATTAACACTATTTAGATGACAGAATTGTCTAATAACTGAAACAGCAGTTAAGATGAAAACCTAACCCCACCCCTCCACCAGAAGTGCCCTTAAATGAATTTTCCTGGGAGAAATGTTTCAAATAAAAGTTGTAGCTCTTTGTATGTGTAGTTTATATAACAAGTTTAAAGAAAATCTTCGGAGCCATTTTTGAGGAAAATTGCAAAAACGTAAAAAAAACAACTAGTAAAGTGGTACTTCCGGTTGAGGAATATTGACACATAACGCACCGTCAGATCCCATGGTGATACCTAAACGTAATATCAAGTTTGAACTTTCTACGATTTTTCGTTTTTGAGCTATGCTGTTCACATACATACACACACACAGACACACACAGACAACACACACAGACACACACACGACACATTCGCTAAAAACCACTTTTTTGGACTCAGGGGACCTCAAAACGGATATTTCCGGTGAAAACTCGATATCGAAAATTTGACACGATTACAATACTTCCTCTTACTAGGAGTAAGAGAAAGTAAAAATACACGAGAGAGAAAGGGGCCGGGCGATTCATTTTTAAATAATTCGATTCAGTAGAAGTAGGGAGGCTCTTTTCAAGTCTAAAAAATAAAAATAATGAAAATAATTAATTTAGTTGAGTCGTGGAACGTACCCCTCTGTTTAGGTTAAAAATAATAAAAAAATAGAATAATCTTCTCAAAAATTGAAATGTTCCAATAAAGAAAAAGTAAAGATGCAAAAGTGTTGGAAAGCTGTATTGCTTCCTTGTTTAATTTATGGCTTCCAAACATGGACTACAATAAAGAGATCATACCATCGTCTAGCAGTAACTCAGTGATCGTTGGAGAGGAATTTGCTAGAGTGAAAGGAACGAAGATATCAGTGGAAAGACAAAATTGTTAGTAATAAGTAGTTGGTTAAGAATTTTAAAATGGAAATGGAATCTGAGCTACAGGAAAAAAAGGCAAGGTCGTCATATAAAAGGAGGGGACCGATGATTTAAGGGAAGTAGATGGTATAAACAGGACAAACAGTCAACTGATGCAAGTCTGGACACAACTGGAAGAGGTTGTACGCCAGTTCTAATGAGACTGGTTTTCAATTAGTATATCTATATAAGTAAGTTATATATTTAGCTTTTATTTTCAGTATTGTGAACGATACTTTTATTTACTTGCCATTTATATGTTATGTCTTTTATAAAGTGAAAAAAAAAACCAGATTAGACTTTGGGAGACGAGAGTCTTGGAGAAATGCTGGGAGCACACGCAGGGGTGCCTCCAAGCTAAAAGATTTATAAAAGGAATTAAGCAGGGGGTTTCGGAGTACCATCTATTCCTTAGTTGGACAGGTTTGAGGACCTTGGTGTGGATAGTGTCTGGACACACTTGGGTGTCTAGTCAGTCACTTGTTTAACATAGGGAGGACGTCTAGTCCCATTTGTCAGAATTGCGATGACGGAGCTTTAGGGAAACGGTGTATCACTATTTAGGTCAGTGTCCCCGTTTCGCTGGAACTAGGTTTCGCGTATTTGAGAGGGCACCACTCTCTCAGCATTGCCTGGGCGAGTTGGAGTTAAAGGATATCTTGGGATATTGTAGACTGACCGGTAAGCTACCGGAGGAGACTATTTAAGGGGATGATATGGGGGGGCATTGGGGGTTAAAAGCCATATAGGCTTAGGTCCCACGCCACTAGCCACCTGGTATAATAATAATAAATAAAGTGAAACCGGTTCTTGTTATTTTGCTTAGATATTTGTTATTGTAATATTTACTGTAAATTGAAATATCAGTAAACAGGAATTAAAATAAAACGAAAATTTGAAAGTAGATGTAGGTAATTTAATTTAATGAGGTTGTAGGGCGTAAAACGTTACAAACATACATAGTGGCCATCTATAGAGGAAATAATTTAATCCATTGAGGCGTAGCCTCTCTTTAGAGTTTATAGGAAATCAAACAGAAGAAAAAGAGAGATATAAATGCATTTGAGAGGAGGGGTGTAGAATAAATAAAGGGGAACGAAATAAAAACTACATTCAGTTAATCGCCAAAAAGAATACACTACGTAGACATTGTTTTGTTAAAGCTGGCTCGCGTATGCTGATTAAATGGACACAAATTTTAAAGAAATATTCAATTTGCTTTCTTAGAATATTCCTTTCAATTTAATTCAATTTTTAGTTTTAATTGACCATTCATTAATTTTATATTTATTTTATTTCATTTTTGTGTTTCATCATCATCGACATTTCGACCGACATTGTATGCAGATCATTTTGAAAGCTGGAGGAACATTGTATGTATATATTAAGTTTTGTAGAAGAAAATTTACAAGCTTTTTTGACTTGACTATGCTGTAGATATGAATTTATAAAATACCTTACAGAAAGTGAAAATTTATTATGAAGATATACGTTAATATGTCCAATAATTATTATAAAATTTTATCTGAAAAAATAACATTAAATAATTAGATTAAACAATTAAATGTTGTATATCATTACAAAAATATTTTTCATCTTTTAAAGAGATAAATTTAAAATATATTTGAATACTGATTTTATTTATTTATTTACTTATTTTTTTGTGAGGTGTTCCTCAAAGCTGAGGTTTTCCTCAACCAAATATTTTTTTAAAAATATACTGATATACTTTTGAAATTTAATGTTTATTTTTATTACTATTTTTTTTATTTATTTATAGACAAAAAACTCTATTGTGAACACATACGATTTTATCTTACTGCACTTTACATATAATTGACAAATGTTTAAACCAGCAATTTTTACTAAATTTAACTTAAGTCAGCTGATCACTGTGACAGTGAAATTCTAAAGATTTTGCTCTCCGATTTTAATACTTTTATTAAGTTAATTAAAAACTTTATAAATGTGAAAAATAAACCAACTGTGAAACGAACGTTCCCTGAAAAAGGGAGAAGACAAGAAAAGGCCAGCTCACTCATCAAAATCAGTACAAAGAATGGAGACGTCGTGTTGCAGTGGGCCCAAGAAGAAATGGTCAGGTACGAAGAAAACCGTAAAGATGGTGAGTACAGCAGTCATATTACAAAAAGCCGCGACCCGAAGATGTAACTAATGCTTTGGATTTAAATACAAAACTTGATTTTCGACGGCTTACAAAATTATATAAACAAAACATGCAAATTGACCAAGCAACAAATCACCATAGCAACCAGAAATCATATGTTTCCAATCAACCACAAATTTCAACACATAATAAATTCCTTTAGCTAAAGGTAGCCATACACGTAGAGGAAATCCTCAAGGAAAAAGCATCCAGGATTTCCTTGAGGAATTCCTCTACCGAACCCTTGCCTACACACGATGAGTATTTTCCTCAAGGAAATCCTCTAGCAATAATAGGCCTTGATGGTTTTCTCCAGGTCAGCGCATTCTATCTAACGTCAGTCCTAAGTTTCTTGTCGTTCCGTAATCGTGGCATCAATGGATGACAATATTTTAGCGGCTGTTGGTTGTGTAGTTGCATGGGATTGCATTCGCAAGAAAAGGCGTAAAAGAAGTGTTTGGTGTCAGGAGTGGCTTTTAAATATCGACAGAGAAAAAGAGAGCATGCAAACCAGAGACCACGACCACCGGAAAGTTAAAATTCGTATCAATAAACCCCTCCTCAACTTGGGCTTATACACAGAATCTGCAGACGCTCCTGACTTCAAAGATTCTTTGATTTTTTTATTTTCTTTACGGAAAGCGCTTCTCATGTTAATTTTTTTAATAACATCATCTTTAGTCTTGTTTGGATCTATTTCTTTCAATTTTTCTTGCAGTCTCAATTAAGCGGCTTCCTTTTTAATACGATGATGTTAGTCTTTAGAACTATCTTGCCACAAGCAAGGCTCAGTTTCATACATTCGGATGAATGAGGTTAAAAATTCACTAGACATGATCGGTGTGAAGCCTCCAGACCTACTGAACATCAACCACACACTTGATAAAGAGGGCGGAAAAATCCGGCCTAAAGGCCAAAATGAATTGAATTTCCTTCGGGATTTTTCAGCCTCTCGACTCCTCTGCGACTTCAAGCTAACCGCCATACACGAGCTGGATTTCCTCAAGGCTTGGCCTCTTCGGACTTGAATATATACCAAAGCCACGACCGCTCGTGTATGGGAGGCTTAACATAGAAATTGATGAACCTCAAACTGAAAATACCTCAAATAAACAATTGAAAATCCTTCCAATATTTAGAATTGGCTATGACAATTATCAAACAATAATAGAACAAATTAAAAATACAATTGGCTCCACATTCGAGATACAATTATGTAAAAATAAATTCAAAATCACAGTAAAAACCTTGGACGATTTCAGGAAATTAACCAAATTCTCTGACGAATCTTGCATAAAGTATTACACCTTCGAAAATCCCGAAGACAAAAAAAAAACTGTCAGTACGTATAAGAGGTATACCATACTCCGTCACACACGAAGAATTGACAAAAACCTACCACGTCATTTCTGTCATCAGATTACTGTACAAAAAAAACGAGCGTCCCCCGCCCCGACACCGCTCTGCTCAATAGTTTTGGAGAACAACGACAAAGGCAAGGCAATTTTCCAATTAACACGCTTCTGCTATTCGGTGGTAACAGTAAAACCAAGAAGAAAATCTAACCGCATTCCTCAGTGCACTAACTGCCAACAGTTTGGACATACAAAACATTATTATCGACTTGATCCTTAATGTGCAAAGTGCGCAGGTGACCATCATTTCACAGCGTGCCCAATTCGCCAACTCCAAACACCAAAATGTGTAAACTGCAATGATGATCATTCAGCCAATTACAGCCGCTGTGAAACTCTAATCAGCATCATCAACAGAAATCAATTACGCAACAGAAATCCGAAAATACTATCCGGAATTGACAACACTCACCAAGAATCTTCTCCAAAAATATATCAAGCCCGCCTCTTCAACCAGTCAGCAATCTTCCTCAAGCAATCCTTCCAGTTCATTTCATAACTACTGGTCACAAAGACGACAAACAAGCAGGCCGCCTGATCAGAACTTTATCAACACCACCTCTTCTGAACCTAAACTCATTCATGATTACTCTGATCAAAGATACACTCCTACAGGTAATTACACCTCTCATTCCACACAATTTTTTCGAACAATGGACAACCATAGATATCTTTCTACACACAATTTAACACTAGTAAACTGGAATACTAACGGACTAAAGATATAATATTAGCATTTAAAATACAATAATATTATCTAGAACTAGATAATAGGAATTTACCGGAATGGCACTTTGGAGGAAAGGATAACTTTATCCTATCTACAATAACTCTCTTCCTGAAATGAATTTTCCCGCAAAAATATTTTAACTAAAAGTGGTAGCCCTTTGTGTAGTTGGTGTACGAAGTTTAAAGAAAATCATTGGAGCCGTTTTTTTGGAAAAAATGAAAAAATTTCAATAAAAGTTTGGAGTTAATAAAAAATGAACCTGAAAAATCCAATCTATTAAGTGGTGTCTCCTGTTATTAACTGATTTTTGACCAAAATCTTGTTGTCAGATCCCCTGGTGGAACTTAAATGAAATATACAGTTTGAATTTTCTACGATTTTCTTTCTTGGGTTCCAAAAATTTCTAAAAAACTGAGGCATATGTTTCCGGTGTAAGAGAAAGTAAAAATAAAGTGATTATTTATGGGAGAAGTGAAAAATTATGAGAAAAATTCTGTATTTTTATTATTTTTTTTTTTACAAGCCGTTAACATTTGTGGTCATTGGCACCCGGAACAGAGTTGCCTCGTTACTGACAACATCGTCCATCTTTTTTTTTTTTTGCTTATGCCATGACTTTGGCTATTCAGCCATTCAGCGTCGCGCTGCCCAGTATAAAAGAACTAAGTTACGCTGGCGATTGATGGTGTTCATTTAGTTGGATATCCAGGGGGCAAGTGAGAACAATCTCGGACTCGAACAACTTCATCCTCCACATTGTCCATCATCGGACAATTCTTTCCCATTTCTCCTTTTCCCATACGGTACTTAGGGGTATTTAAGGACCATTCCTACCCTCCTCAGGTATACCAGTCCCCCTGTGCAAGCACAGGGTCGTTTTACAAGAGAAGGATGTCACTACCATGGAAAGGCGGTTAGTGCAATACCTGACTATGGCAGAGATTCCCACCCGGGCACTCCCGGGGTCAGGTTGAGATACGCTCAACCAGCGCGTGAAGTGATCCCACATTGTGTTCACACCATCACCGGGCAAAAATTCAAAATTAGAGCACACTCTTAGCCACCGTACCCAGTGCATAGCGCCAAAACCGGTGCCTATGGTCCTACTGTGTAGGCAAGTTTCCATCCCTGCCACATGGAGGTGGACCTCTACATATCTGTCTAGTCCGGTGCATTACTTCTAGAGCAAACTCAACAGTCTTTAAAAATGCTAGCATTTCTCATTAACTTTTTACAATCTCCGGGCCAGTTCTATCCCCTCCTTTTCAGCTTGAATTCCATGTGGATTCACCGGGCATTGAGCTTTCTTAGGGAGAAAACTTTAAGAACAGCCTCGGGACCTCTGTGTACGGGTCCAGCGCGCTACCATTCAGCTAATCATTAAATCTGGAATCTGAACACTACGTTAATTTGAACAGATTGAGTCTAACTCAGCTTCATGTTTCATGCAAATATATCAAGTTTAGCATTTGTAAAATGTATACAATTCTATTGGTAATAACAAAAATTGTATCTAGTTCGTGTGTTAATAGAAAATAAAAAAGTAGAAACCATATTACCTCCAAGTTTCCGCCTCCAGTTTCTACCAAGTTTTTGCTTCTTTGGAATTGCATGTAAATGTCTGAGAAAAGCTATTGATCCCGATGACTTCTACGACACCCGGCGTCTTCATTTATCTATCGTAATTATAACTTCTCTTAAATAGTAGGAATAATTGAATATAAGTTTATTATTCTGTTTAACTACATTAATATTGATACTGATGGGCCGCTTGTATATATATTTGTGTGTATATATCTTGTTTTACATTCTATATACCGCTTTTATTCGTTTTATTGTTGCTTTGCTAATCTGTACTACAAATATACAGCGTGGAGACCTCCCCCAAAGCGAACCTCCATATGAAACAAACAATGTAATTAATGCAATTTACATACAATACCTTTATGTAATCTCGACTTTCCAACTACCCAGTTCCCCCATCTTCTTTTATCCTTTACTCGCGCTACACTCCTGGAGTCCATTTGTGAGTGCCTTCTTTTTTTCTTTTTTTTCTTGTCTCTTTTTCTCTTGGTCTCCAGTACGTCTTGTCCGTCGTTGTTGTTGTGGTTACCTCCTGGTAGTCCAACTAGTTGAAGAGAAAAGGTAGTTGATCGTGGCGCCTGTCTATTAGCATATTTACTTACCTGCTTACCAATTATTAACTTGTATATATGATAGTTTTATCCATGATACATCCTGCTCTAAACCAGCGTACACATAACTTCACTAGAAATATTGAACGCCATGCTTCCTACTTGCTTCATCTCCATACAAAACCATCATTCTAGTAAGATAAATGATTACATGACATTGATTTATTAACATATTACTATTGAGACATTTTATTGTGTGTTATATAATTAGTTTTGTTAGTTTTATACTTTAATAAAAATAAACATAACTTCATTCTTGTTGAGACTTTTACATTTTTATTGATGATCATTCTTTAGTTTTTGTTTTTATTTCATTCTATTTTGTTCATATTCATTTTTGTGAAGTGGACAGCTTCTGTGCTATGAATAACAAATGTTATTTGATTTGTAATTAATTTTGTATAAAGAAATTATTTTATAACAATAAACAAAAAGTAAAAAAAACTTCTACCAGTTCTAAATTTACGAGTTCAAAATCCTATATTGACTGCTCTTTGTCCAATGGCTCCCCTTTTTGTCACCATCTTTATTTTCTCTTATCCTAGTAAGAGGAACTATTACGATCGCAGAGTTTTCACCGGAAATACATGTTTTGGTGTCCCTTGAATACAAAAACAATTTTTCAGCGAATGGTCTCTATGTGTTTCTGTGTTAACTGAATATCTTTAAAATGAAAGGTCGCAGGAAGCTCAAATTTTGATATTCCGTTTAGGCACTACGATCGCAACAGATACGAAGATTTCGGGCAAAATCCATCAATCAGAAGTGAGGCTTTACCGAATGATTTTTTTTTTTTTTTTTTTTTAATTTAAGGCGCCTCAACATCTGTAGTGACGTTGCGCCCGGAGACTTCTCATGCACTGCCAGCCACCTACTTACTTACTTACTTACTAGCGGCGCTACAGCCCATCACTGAGCCTTGGGCTCAATCCGCTTCCGCCAGTCCTCTCTATCGTTTGCAGCAACCTTCCAATTTCTCACTCCTAGCACGTTTCTGGCATCCTCGCTTACCCCATCGCTCCATCTCAATTTAGGCCTGCCCACTCTCCTAGCCCTATGTACATCCTGCTCCACAAGCCTTCTGGGTGTTTCTGACTCAGACATCCTTAATACATAGCCCGCCCATCTGAGCCTGCCAAGCCTAATTATCTTTATGATGTCTGCTTCCCGGAATAGGTGCTTCACTTCCCGATTCTTTCTTCTTCTCCAAATTGCGCCCTCCTTAATAGGGCCAAAAATTCGTCGGAGAATTTTCCTCTCAAACCACTTGCAGCATCCCTTCATCTTTCTTTGAAATTACCCAAGCTTCGGAACCATATGTCAGTACGGGTCGGATTAGGGTCTTATAGAGAAGCAATTTTGTATTACTTGTAATTAATTTGCTCCTCATGTGCTTATTTAGGCCATAATAGCATCTATTCGCCAACATGCTTCTTCTTTTTATTTCCAGAGATACATCATTATCTCTGGAGATTAGGGTCACGAGGTATATGAATTGGTCAACCTGTTCAAACGTATAGCTGCCAACTGTTACATGCGCAGGATGATCTGCAGATCCACCGGCTCTTAAATACTTTGTTTTGGCAGCATTTATTTCTAAGCCTACTTTTTTAGCCGACCTAGCCAGCTTTAGAAAGGCTCCTTCCATATCATGGAAGGACCTGCCAATTATATCCACATCATCTGCGTAGGCTAAAACTTGGACAGACTTGTGGAATATACCGACCAGCGGTATTTCGGCCTCACGCATTAAATACTCCAAAACTAGGTTAAAAAGTAGGCAGGATAAAGCATCTCCTTGCCTTAAACCTTTATTGCTGCCAAATTCTGGTGAGAGATACCCCTTAATACACACAGCACACACAGTGTCTTTCATGGTAATCATAATCAGGCGTACTAATTTCGGGGGTATATTTAAATGTAGCAGGGCATTGTACAATTCCTCTCTTTGGACACTGTCATAGGCTGACTTGAAATCTATGAAGAGATGGTGGGTTTGAAGATCATATTCTCTTCCTTTTTCTAAAATCCTTCTCAGTGAGAATATGTGGTCTGATGTTGATTTGTCTTTTCTGCACCCGCATTGGTACTTGCCTACCTCTCTCTCAGCATAAGGAAGAAGCCTTGAAAATAAGACATTGGAGAATACCTTATATGCACAATTAAGGAGTGATATTCCCCTGTAATTACTGCACTCCAACTTGTCTCCTTTTTTAAAGATGGGACATATAATTGCTTTTCTCCAAGAATCGGGTATATCTTCCGTTATCCAAACGCTGAGAAACACTTCCCTCAGTTCTTTTATAACACTCTCGCCCCCATACTTGAATAGTTCCGGGTTGAGATTATCACATCCAGGGGCCTTACAGTTTCTCATTTTATTAATAGCATCCCTAATTTCTTCTTCATCAGGAGGCTCTATTTGTTCATCATCATTAAGGATAGGTAGCTGGGTGGTTTCATTTCCCACTTCATTGTTTAAAAGATTTCCGAAGTGACGTGCCCATCTATTCAGGATTTCCTTTTCTTCCGTGGCCATAGACCCATCCTCCAATCTACAAAAAACGCTGTTTAGCTTAAATGATGCTCTCTCTTGATTAATATTTTGAAAGAAAGCTCGGCCTTTGCATCTCTAGTTCCGACTGCCAGCCACCAGACAGTGTTCTCTCGTTCGAGACAACTCAGCCCATTACCGGACAGTGAGCTGTAAGAGGCCCCTACGAAGTGAAAATCTTGCCCAATTGTTTTTTTTTCCAGTATTTGCGAGTTTCTTTATACTTCGATACGATCTACACACATAAATATCTATCTCTTTTATTTGAAACATTCTCTCGGGAAAATTAATTTGTTCTGGGGGAAAGCAGTAGCATTATATTTTCCCACTAAAGTACCACTTCGATATAATATATGGTTTTATCACCTATGCAATATTAATCATATTAGAAGTATTGATGGAATTCCAAATTTGAAGAAATATCGGTTTACCGGAAGTGAAATTTTACAGAATGTTTTTTGACTTTTTTGGAATTTTCTTCAAAAAACGGCTCCGATTTTCTTTAAACTTAGTATATCGCCTACATATACAAAGGAGCTACAACTTTTATTTGAAACATTTCTCTGGGAAAAAATTCATTTAAGGGCACTTTTAGGATGTTTTCCTCTAGAGTGCTATTTCAATTTATCATATAATTGTATTTTCTAAATAATATTAAATATAATTAAATATGCTTTACCAATTTTCTTTAAACGTAGTATATCGCCTACACATACAAAGGAGCTACAACTTTTATTTGAAATATTTCAAGGTGGTTTTTGGGAGAGGGACAGCGTTTTATTTTTTATCTAAAGTGCTATTTTAGTTTATTATACAATACTATTATCTAAATAATATTAATTAGAATTAAATATGTTGTCAGAATTGGGAGTTTGAAGAAAATCGGTTGACCGGAAATGCATTTTTTACTGAAGTTATTTCCGTTTTCTACGATTTTATCAAACAAACAAAACCACCGATGGATTTCTTAAATTTGTTACACTAGCTATGATTACAGGAGTCATATCACTTTTTTTTTTTGCAAGAAAGTTTATTTATAGGAGTTTTGTGGAAGGGAGAGTGTATGATTTCCTCAACTATGTGGTACACGGACGGGTCCAAGATGGAAGATGGAGTAGGAGCCGGCGTGTACGGGGCTCATCCGAGATGTAATATCTCGGTGAGCCTGGGAAGGCTAGCTACGGTCTTTCAGGCGGAGCTAGTCGCGATTATTATCTGCGCCGCCGAAATAAGAAGACGGGGAGTGCATAACTCCAGAGTCGTCATTTATTCGGATAGCCAGGCTGCTCTGCGGGCAATTGACTCGTGGGAGATCAGCTCAAGGCTGGTGTGGGACTGCCTAGGTGCACTCAGGGAAATTAGTAGCCATAATAAGGTCTTCCTGGTTTGGGTACCTGGGCACTCGGGTTACAGAGGCAATGAGGCGGCGGACCGCCTGGCCCCGGAGGGTTCAATGAGAGCACTTATCGGGCCGGAGCCGTTCTGTGGCGTCTCAAGGTGCCTCAGGAGTGCATCCATTAAGACATGGATATAGGACCGATCAAGGGAATGGTGGGTCAAAACTTCAGGCCAGAGGCAGGCGAAAAAGTTTATCCATAGCCACTCGCCCAAGCTAACTGCGGAATTACTCCAATTAGGCCGGGCGGCCATAAGGATAGCAGTTGGCGTTCTCACTGGCCATTGTAGATTAAATAAGCACATGCATCGCATGGGCCTGGCAACGGATAGCCTGTGTAGGTTTTGTCAGGAAGAAGAGGAGACGGCACTGCATGTGGTATGTCAGTGCGAGGGGCTGGTTTGGCTAAGGTACCGCCTCTTTGGTAAAGAGAAGCTGGTGCCGAAATAAGAAGACCAGGGCCCTCTCTCGGACCTATTAAGTCTTTTAAGGCAAGCAGGACTCGAGAGGGTGCTCTGATGACCACCTGGGAGCCCCCCCCCAATTCCACAGTCCGGCTAAGGACAGGCTAGAGGGGGTCTCCAACTAGGGGGGTGCCACAATCGAACCTTGGGGTGCCGCGGTGGCGTAGGCTGAAGAGCCAATTCCCCTGTTAGAATCTAATCTAATCTAATCTAATGATTTCTTCAAAAATGTCAAGTTTATTAAGCTGGGCACAATAGGTCCAGTTGTGGTCTAATTGCTGAACCTCCTTAATGGGTCACCGAGTTTCTAGATTAGAAGTTTAAATTTTCTATTGATATAAAATTCAAGACAAGTACACATTTAGTAAAAATTATGAGATTGAATGAAATTGGTCATTTATATCTGTGTAAACTGCATTAAGAGAGAGAGAGGCGTGTAAATGTTTCATACGAGATTTGTTAACTATAAAACATCTAATATGAATAATAAATAGGGGTTGGCAACCCTGGCACCTGTGTGAATCTGAGTGTGTTTGATGTATAGATAAGCAGATAGTTCTTTTCTCAGAATGAACTCATTCTTTTTGTTATTTGGATATGCATGAACTTATAAAAATTAGAATTTGTTGGTGTTTGTACATGTATATATATTGGTATAAGATTTTTGAGGGAAAGAAAAATGGCTTAAGTCCAAAGTAGTCGATGCCATTAACCATTACAAAAAAAAAAAAAAATAAAAAAAAAAAATAAAAATAAATTGAATTTAACTGAATAAATAATTAGTTTGATCTGGAGCGAACAAAATATAACATTTATTTGGTGGACGAGCTTTGGGATTAGTGCGATGTCGTGTTAGAACAGAGAAATCTTTCAGCTTAACTCCCACCTTAAACTCTCAGCTTTGACTGTGATTATGATCAGTTCAGATTGTTTTACTGTTTTTAATAATTTCCAAAATAAGTTTTCTTATCTTTATAAACTCAATTAATAGAAAGAACCAGTCTCTCCGCCATTATGTTTTTCTACTGTTGGAAGACGCCAAATACACAGAGTATGTTTAGTAATGGCTGTTCTTAAATATTCATTTTATTCCATTCCTTACCTAATTGAGGGTTAGATTAGATAGAAACGGGGGGGGGGAGGGAGAGCATCATTCTACTGCGACCTTCAAGGCGAGGTCTATTGTGGATCCCCTTAAGTTATAGCACAACCCCCAGCTTTGCCCTCCTAATCAATCCTAACAAAGCTAAGAGCGGCTCCGTCATGAAGCTCATAGCTTCAGGATTGCCTGTCCCCAATTGAAGAAACCTAATCCTCGTCAGGCTGGCGCATTCACAAAGATGTGCGCCGGGGTTTCTTCCTCTGCCTTGCAGAATCGGCATACCGCACTATCTACAAGTTGTAGATGGTGCATGTGTCTGTTCAGCCTACAATGTTCTGTTAGTAGACCCACAATTAGCCTTATATCCCTTCGGGTATGGCTCAGTAGATCTCTGGTAAATTTAGGCAAATGTCTCTTGATAAAGAGCTTTGTCTGCCTCCGTCCTGGTGTTCTCTCCCACCAAAGCAGACGCTGTTCTTCTATCCAACCTTTGAGGTATCCTGCGAACCTTCCCTCGCTAGGGCATCCGCCCCTAATATTTTAGGGTTACTGCCCTCCTCGGAAGCGAGTTTAGAATACAATAGTTAAAATAAAATAATGTTATAAACACAAAATAAAGCGATTATTGTAATTTTATGCGCAATCATATAAAACAAAGAATTTTTAATAAATTTGATAAATAAAACAAATTGATCTATAATATATACGAGGAAGTATGCAGAGGAAGTATGATCGTGTCACATTTCCGAATTTCATTTTTCACCGGAAATATTTGAGGTCTCGCGAGTATGGGAAACAAAAAATTATTGTAGCAAATGCTCTATGTTTGTGTTTATATATATGTGTGTGTGTGCCCAAAATATCTCAGAAACGAAAACTTGCACGAAGCTTAAACTTGATATACCATTCAGGTACTACCACCACAAATGACACGAAAGTTTCGGTCAAAATCCATTAACCGGAAGTGCGATTTTGTAATGATTTTTTGTTTTCCTAGTTTTTCGCAATTTTTTTTTTAAATTGATTACAATCTGAGAGTCTACCATCTACACACTATTATGTTACATTAAAAGTATTGTTAGAATTCCAAATTTGAAGAAAATCCGTTTACCGGAAGTACTTCATTATAAAATAGTTTTGCTCTTTGGAATTTTCTCGAAAACGATTGCAACGTTTTTCTTGAAACTTGGATTGCTAACTGCATAGTTATCTCACTTTGATTTGAAACATGATTCTAGATAAATTTATATTTGAGGTATTGTATGCTGCTGAGTCGTAATGTATATCCTCTAAATTGCACGTTTTCTAGGCTCGATGGGTCTAATAGATAAGGCTCCCCACTTTCTATATCATTATGGCTTTTCTGTGCTTGATAAAAATTTCATATCTGAAGCAAATTTGTCATTTTATAGTAATTACAATAAAAAAAAAGTTATGTGAGAGTTTAATGTTGGATATTTTTGAACTCTGATCTCTGGATTCTATGTTACCTATTGCTTCGGCTCACCCTCATTTTCATTGCGATCTTTGCTGTTTTCTTAACTTCTGTTTCTTACGTTTATTTATTTATTTTATTTTTTTGTCTAGTCAATTGCATTTTAAGAACATTCTGTTTCTACAGTTGATATCATTGATGTTATTTAAGGATTTACTGTAAAATTTCATTAGAATGCTGTTTAAAGGACATAAACATCCTGATGTTATCTAACTTGCCCATGCTCTCGTCATTGTTCGGGAAGCTAGGAGAGATGACGCACATTTCAAAGTTATGCCCTGGTATCAAATATTATAGGGTATAGTAAAGACGGTAATAATGAGATAAAACTAGCATTATGGATGCCAGAAATATAAAAAAAATATATTAATTTGAAATTATCAAATTATGAAGAAGAAAATGTAACATTCGCTGGCAAAAGGACATATTCAGGTAGAAGAACAACTATTGTTCCTTAGAGGTCAAGGAACTTGCGTTAGGCATTGTTACCCCCTTCTCAAAGGGAAAATTTGTACTAACAAGAGAGCATTCTTTCAAGGACAGTCTGCATTCTGTTCAAACAACGGACAGTCTGAAACAGACACTGAACCAGAACACCTGGTACCAATAAACATCAGTGGCAGTTATAAGTTAAAACATAAGAGTTTTGCACTTAATCTATATAAATAATTGATTTATAAACATAATTACTGTGTTATTGAAAAGCATTTAATTTTCTTTAAAGATAATATATTTAATTTAATCTACCAGTGTTTTCTTAAATATTTCTTGTTACTTTTCTTCTCTTTGAAGATTCACAGAAGCCCTTTACTAAACCGCCACCACGCCACAAGCTACCATTACACTACAACACATCTCACCAATTACATTTCAGTCAACTACAAAAAAATCTTAGACAAAATCTACAAAAAAATGTTATTTTTCAAAATAAAGACATTCTCATTTATTCCAAATACACTACATTTGGCCGTCTCTCCTACTATGGTAGAATAGATGACGCATCATAAGTAGGAGTCCTCTCCTCTGTGAAGGTAACATGGTTGATCGACATGAAACTTGGTAAACACGAGCCTGCACATGTCTGCGATCCCAACTTTAACGATAGCAGGAAATCTGTCATTTCAATTGCAATTAATATAGTATATAAAACAGAAAAAACATTTACTAAGCATTATTCAGATATTCACCAGATATAGCTGATGCGTATAAATGTTCGTAGAACACACAAAATAGCTGAAGAATTTTGCAATAAGATCGCTTCTGATCTCTCTACTCCTGGACTAACTTCCATGATGCCACGTGGTGGCAAACAGGAGAAGCAAAGCCGGCGTTTTCTCTCCTACCCTCGTCATCTCTTCTAGCTTTACCCTTAATCGGCTGCCTGAAAGTTGGCATTGGGTCTTTGCTGCTTACTTTGCCGCTGATTCTAGTCTTTCATAAAAAAAAATAGAACCAAGTAATTTTCGCTTGTTTTAGAAAAATATCTATAATAATTAGAGAGATAGAGATAAAAGTGAAAGAGTTGTATTTTTTATTTTGTTACAGGGTCGTAAACAGCTGGTACTTAAGAAAAAATACAGAACACCAACACCATCGGCAACGGCAGCTGTTAATGCATTGGATAATCCAATATATACAGGCATAACGCTTCCAACATTATCTATGTCTCCAGAGACACCGCTTAATCTACGCTATACGCCAGTGTATCAGACATCGCACGATACATCTCCAATTGGCGATTCATTAGGATCGCCACTTTCTTTAAAGAGTGCACCTTCATTCACGTCAGACTCACCAATTCCATCTTCTGTATACAGCGGGTAAATCTATTTTTATTTAATTATTCCTGGTGTTAAATTAAATAACACCTTCCTACCTACTGCTGATAGAGTATGCTATCTTGGGTTATATATAGACAAAAGACTAACCTGGAACCCCCATACCAGACTGAAAAGGATTGAAACCAATAGACGATTTCTTATCCTTTCAAGACTCATAGACAAACGATCCAAACTTACTTTAAAAAATAAGCTCACATTATACAAAACTTGACTACGACCAATATGGACTTACGGACTAGAGGTATGGGGGTCCACTAAGCATTCCAACGTTTACCGTATTCAATCCTTACAATCCAAAATCCTACGAAAAATCACCAATGCTCCTTATTATGTCTCCAATAAAACCTAACATAATGACCTATCCATTCCATATGTGTCCGACCTAATTAAATCCCGCTATCAAAGATTCCATAACTCCCTGTCCCATCATCATAATCCTTTGGTTCAGCAACTTGCTCAAACCTTACCTGATAATCCTTCTCGACGCCTGAAGCGTCAGTGGCCCCGTGACCTTTTAAATTAACTCCACAGCCTTGAAGTAATACCACTGGGTATTTTCTTCCCATGTAAATCATGTCTTGTAATCATTTATCACATTTGCTTATTGTATATATTGTACAGTTGCAAATAAATTATTGAAGGAGAAAAAAATATATATATATTTAATTATAATTATATATTTATACATTATGTATTAAAAATTAGAAATTGCCAAAAGTGTGTTTCACAAAATTATTTATTATTCTGTGCAGTGATTATATAGGATTACTAATTATACTAGTAATTAGTAATCCAATATAATCAGTGTATTATATAATGTCTAATTGAATAAAAAAAATCTTGATTACAGCCGCCGTGTATCGCAGGATTCTCTTCTGTCACAGTTGTCATTAAGAACTGCATTGTCCACGGCCACATCATCTACATCAGCATCCTCTGTGTCTTCTTCAGTGCCTTCTACAAGCAATAGCGTTTATTCAGTAAATAGTGGTAATACTTCCAGTACAAGTACACTCTCAAACACATCGTCATCATCATCATCATCAGCTATTCCCACCAGCTCACAGAGAGTAGGTAGTACACTCTCTTCCTCTTCACCAGCAGTTTCCGCCACTTCCTCCTTAATATTTTCTACTAGTAGCACAGACAGAACACCTACTACTCCAACATCACTTACCCATAGAGAAATGTCTGATGAATCTATGTATTCAACATTCTCAGAAATCTATGCACCAACGTCTAGCACCACTAAAGATTCAACCGACCCTCCTCCACCACCGGTACCACCAAGGCGAAAAAGTAGTGATAAGATACGTTTGGAACTTAGGGAAAGTAATGATGAAATTAAACCGTCCACGTGTTCAGCAACTGGGCAGACAGTTTCTTCTGATGGATCATCTGTTAATAATCCCGTCATTACAACGGACCTGGATAATAAGGTTAGTGAATTGTTTTTTTTTATATTCATTGTTTTAATATTTAACATTTATTTTTTTCCATATTGTTTAATAATATTTATAATAAGTATGTCAGCTGAGGGTTAATGCCCGAGGAGAGTCTATAAAGCCAAATCACTGCGACCTAAAAGATTTACTGTGGCTTCCTTGAGTGCCAGTACTTGTACTACATAAAACGTAGTCGTCTGTATATAAGTCTGCATAGAACGTTGTGAATAAGTGGGCCAGCTTAGAGTTCGCCTATAGGTGACGTAATTTTAGTCGCACGTGTCAGTTACCGCGTACTGGCAGTGTTTGTGGTGTCCGTGTTGTTAAATGTGTCAGTATTGTTCATGTTATGAAACCCTTTAGAATGCCAAGATTCCTAACACACAAACTGCAAGGACTTTCGTTAAGTTAGGTAGCGAGAGAATAATAAAGAGACAGACTGGCTGAGTTATTAGAAGTAAGTAGATTGGTTGCTGACTGGATGCACTATTGTAAAACTGTCCTCACCTGTTCTGCTGTCACTCTATTTATATGAATCGAACTCTCTCTCCCTAGTCCGGCCTAGACCTAGGTTAGTTACTAACTTTTGATTCATTTCATGTCTGCTTCTTTGCTCTTCGGATCCTATGAATCGGATCCCATTACACCACAATTTCGTGCATAAAAATCTGTTAGCAATCTTACCAATGGAAATTACTTGAATCAAATAAATAGTGAAATTTATTATTATCTTTGACTTATAAGTAATACATTAATTAACAATACACAAGACCCTTACCTTAAAACTGAGAAACTTCGTAACTGTCTGTCGAACATACATTATGTTTTGGCTTGGTTGAACAACTGCGTTCTATAAAACTAAAAGGTTATCTGATGTTTTATAGCTTAATTTTGGAGGTAGGTTACAAATTGATAAAATATATCAAATTGCAAAACTTTATCTGAACATTATGATATATTATTTGTAATTCATGGACCAATATTCTGAAAATCCAACGTATGAATATTTAACTTTATTTATTTATATAGTTGCAAAAAGAATAACGGTCCATCATAACAAAAGAGAAAGGTTTGGAAGAGAGAAATATTTGGTGTTTTGAAAACGATTAGTCATAAGGGATTTAAAAAGTCAAACATAATCATACCACTTACCTTAGATGCATTTACAGAACATATCGTACAACTAAATATGCAAAAAATTTGAAGGAGCAAATTCCTTGCCCAAGTAAACAATTATTATATTATCAGAGATATTTTCCGTGATAGCCTGCTTCTCTTTTTGTGGTCATCGACCGGTTTCGGGCGTTCGCCCATCATCAGGATGCGTTTGTCAAACAGTGTGATAACATAGATTTACACAGAGCAAATTTAGTTTATACACTCAGTAGTGTGTATATAATACCTGTTTATATACTCAGGAGTGTATAAACTAAATTTTGCTCTGTGCAAATCTATGTTACCACACTGTCTGTCTGACAAACGCATCCTGATGATGGGCGAACGCCCGAAACCGGTCGATGACCACAAAAATAAGCAGGCTATCACGGAAAATATCTCTGATGCTTCCCAGCTCTGCGGAACCACAACAATTATTATATTAAGCTACTCGTTTCTTCTTATTCTCCAGCGCTTACTTTCGCAGACGGTCCAAGTGTTCTTTGGAAAAGACTTATTATTCCCATATGTTAAGAACTTTCTCATAAGCTTTTGAAGGTACCTACCTTTCACACAACCTAACCTAACTTCAGAACCTAGAATTAGATGCTTTAGAGGTTTTCAAATAGAAAGTATTGCCATCAATTATATGCAGTCCCATCTTGCTTGCTGCGGCGTCAAACACCCACACAATATCATCTGCGTAAGGTAAATGTTGATATTCTGTTTTGATAGCTTGAACAGCTTGTACTGCGGCTATATGTGGTTGAAAAAGGTGACGGAAAAGGGAGTCACCTTAATTGAAATGTATCCCGCAGTGTTCCTTGTGCTTTTACTTTCAAGCTAAATTCTGCAAGTGTCATTTTGTTCAGCCTTACTAGTTTCCTGAGTACTCCCAACCCTCAAGGTATGCATAACTTTTATACTTCTATTCTCTTAATACTGTCTGCTGTCTGAAGTCAGTGAACTCTGCTGTCCTCACTTTGAAAAAAATGAATGGTAGCAGTTGTGGGAGGAGCTTAATTTTCCGAGGAGCTTAAGCGCTTTTTTACTTTTTTTTGTACAACATCTGGGTAACCAAGGAAGGAACTTATGCTTTCTAATCTTACAGCTCATTCCAACGCTTCGTCAGATCGACGTAATAGATCCAACAAAATGTACGCAGTATGTAACAGCAACCAAAGAGAGTAAAGAGAAGAGATACAAACCCAACCACTCTCTCGGACTCGAGTGGGAGAAACGTATATATAGAGCGACGGACAGTCCAGAGATATACGGTTTGATACAGTTCAATATAGTTCACTATAGTTCATCATCTTGCCAGTCATTTCGTGTCATTCTCATACCACTCTACCTTAACCAGTCTCTACTGTAAAGTCCAGGCAGACTGTGTCTCATTATTATTATACATAGTTAACCAGTTTAACCAAGTCTTCTTAATACATCAACCAGACCCAAATTCTCTCCACCTAATACATCCATTATACAGTACTAGCTAACCCGACCACGCTTCGCTGTGGCTCGTCTGATTTGGCGAGTAACACCAATGCTTCACCAAATGGAACCTAATTATTTCGCAAGCCTTTCAATGTATGGTCTAATGTTTCCAATGACTTCTTATAAGCCATTGTACACTCATCATCCCATACAATGATTTTGCACGCCCGAAGAACCTTTCCCATTCCTGATGTTTTAGAAATGTTACATGTTGGGTTTTCTGTGAAGTGCATGTTTAAGTCATGACAGTTTAAGAGCTGAATGTGCTGTTCTACCTCCTTTCATCAACGTAGCAGCAATACCTGAACAAGCATGTGCTAATGCAATATAGCCGTTTGAATGGATTTTAGCTCGGAATTTCCCGTTTCCGTGGGAACTTCGGAATAGAATACTTTTATAAGAGGTTGAGAAAGAGGTTCAGAGAGTGAGCCACCATCGCAACGCGTCTGAGTCTGTCTATTTCTGCCAATTTCGCGAAACGCTCAGAGAAGTTCCTATTTGTATATATAAACACTTATATAGAAATGCAACGTTGTGTAAAAATTTCAAATCAATCCATCGACTACTTATCGAGTTTTGCAACCACAAACATACGTATGCTGAATTTTTATATATATATAGAAATGACATCCATGGTGCGGTTGAGCGTAGATGTTGGCAACTTACCTTTGTTAGCGCTGTTATGAACAAAAATTTACAACATATATTTATATCTGTTTCATATGAAGCCTACATATATTCCGCAAAAGAGAAACGTCAGTTTAGTCTCAAACATTGACGCTGACTCAACTCGAAGACCTTGATATTTTGCAAAAGAAAAGTTTTATCTATCTACAATCCTTCTTTTTTTTTTTTTCCCCGGCGCTTCGACTGCCATGGTCATTAGCGCCTCCACTCGTTTAAGCTTTCTCGTTCTATGGCCACTCGAGCTGGGATGGCACAGGTTAACCTGTGTGGCTTCCACACACAACACCTTGCTCAGCAAGGCAGGGGGGAGCCACAGGTATTCGAGGATCTACCCACACATCCCCTCTTATATCATCGATCTAGTCGACGAGGGAGAGTGTGGGATTATTGTTTGTGCCATCCCTTATTTTATTAATAACTGGGGTCGACTCTAATGTAACAAAATTACTGTTTATTCATTAAGCTATATATAATAAAGGTGTTTATTAAGAGTATTATTTACAAAATAATTAAATTGCTATCTTTAATTAACAATTAATTGTAATACACTAATATCGTGGAAGAGGCTATTTACTGTATAACTTGGATGTGCAGTACTTTAAACTAATGTTCCTGCACATCTTAAAATGATCAATTAAGTTTAACTTAAAGCTATGGGGTTGAAATACTTTTATAAATTTTCTTTCAACCCCTGATAAAAGAAAACCTACTCTAAGCATTCATGCTAACATTCTCGCCAATAAATACATTCAAACTACTAAAAGAAAAACATTCATCCTAATAAATACTTTCTCGCCAATAAATACATTCAGACCAATAAAATACATTGTTCTAATAATTGTTTATCCATTTCATAATCTGGATAACTAAAATATGTTCGTTTTTTATTATTCTGTCCGAAATATTATTCTACTAATAAATAAAAAACTAGGTTGATGAAAAAAATTCAGTATTATTGAAGACATTTGTTAGTATACATCATTTGTTTAAAAATGGCTGGCTACTAAACAGAATAGTATAAATATACCCGTTGTTTTTTTTTTTTAGTAATAGTATTGAGAATTATTTGTATAATAATTCATATCTAGGTGTTTTCTTTGTGACCAATAAGTAGTGTATCATAATTTTCTTCAGATAATTGCTTTTTAACATCAAAACAATTAGCACAACCTACTGATAAATGTTTTTTAACATTTATAACATCTTTCCAGAAATTTGAAGTACTTTGTTCACATGTTGACTTTGTGTCAGCCATATTGTTGTTATTATTATTACTTTTTAAATCTTTTACATCATTTTGTTTTCTAGGATTATTCAATAAACTTGACCATGGATATATATTTACACCAATTTTATCTAATTCATATTCAATTGGATCCAATAAATTTGTTTGTATAGTTTTTGATAATAAACTTAAATAAAATCCTTTTTTGTGTTTATTTTTTTTATAATTACTAGAATTATTGTTGTTGTTGTTGTTGAATTTATTTTCATTAAAAGCTGGTAAATATTGGAAAGTTTTAATATCTATTGATGATATTGGATTACATTTCATATTTGTTGAAATATATGCAGTACATTTCAATATATCATGATTCATATGTTGTCCTTCAATTATAACACTAATCATATTACTGTTGTTGTTGTTGTTGTTATTATTGTTGTTTTTGTTATTATTAACAATACTAGGTAGTTTCCATATAGATTTATATTTTCCTGGTGTGGTTCTCATACTGAATATACTTCTACCAGTGATAGATATAAAACCATTCATATCCAATAAATTGGATATCACACCCATCACTATATCATCTGTAATACACCAATAACTTAAATACCTTGGTACTTTTTGCCTTGTAAATCTTTCAATAAATATTTCTTTAGCCCATATTGGAAAATTTGTATATCTCCATTGTGTACGAAACATTGTTGACGCTTTATTTGGTAATATTACATTGTTAACCATTAAATTTAAATTTTTTATTTTAGTATCACACATTATTCGATTTGGAAAAAAAAAATTTGTTTCACAATAATATAATAAATCGAAATAATTATTAAACTATTTATTGATTTTTTTTTTAATTTTTTTTTTTTTTTTAAATTTTTTTACTCGTTTCTTAGGAAACATTTCAGCTACATATCGTTTTTATTTATTATTTTTTATTTTTTACAATAAAAAAAGTGTTTTTTTTGTTTGTTTTTTTTTACTGTAATAATTTAATAATAATTTCCGTATTCATTTAGACAGTCTCTTATTCAGACAGTTTCTTTCGATCATGAGTTTAAGTCTGTCAGTACATCTCTTTTAATGAACATATTTATTGTATATTGAGATTTAAATAAGACCATTTTATTATTATTATTAGGGAAGGGAATAGCTAAGTGGTTAGCGTACTGGACTCCCACGCGGAGGACCCCGGGTTCGAGTCCAGCTGTGCTACCCTTAGATTTTTTCTTCCCAGGAGCCTCTACAGCTCACTATCGGGTGATGGACAGTGTTGTTTGTAGCGAGAGAACACTGTCCGGGGGCCGGCATGCACCGAGAAGACTCCAGGCGCCAAATAACCATAGATGTTGATGCGCCTTAAATAAAGAAAAAAAATCTATTATTATTAAAAGCATCTGAAGATCATTTCAGATGAAAGTTGTGTACTTTAAGTCGTGGTCTGGATTTGACCGTTTTGATTAGTTACTGAAGAGTAGATGATGACGGGGCCTAGGGCCTTGACTACCAGAGAATCGGTACCAGTCCAATCTCTGTGTGGGGCCTGGAGGGAATACTCTTGCTTACTTACTTTTACTGGCATTTCCCCCTATGCTGGGTTGCGACCTCGGGTCACTCCTCTCCAAGTTCTCTATCCGGCTAATCTCCATCTCTCAGCCTCTTTACCCCCATCATTTCCTCAATCTCATCCTCCTATCTTTTTGCCCTCTTTCTTTTCTGGGAAACTTTCTCACCTTTTCTGGCCATCTTCCTTCCGGCATTCTACTAAGATGTCCATATCATACTAATTTCCTTCTTTTAATTCTTTCATCCATTGTTTCCTAAACATCCATATCCTTCCTTATATCTACGTTTCTCATTTTATCCATTCTGGACTTTCGCAAGCATCTCCTCCAGAATGGTACTCCTTTTAAATGGTACTGCGTCTCTACTACCATTATCTCACGTACATTCTTTGGAAAGTGGTCCATATTTGAACCCCATAGATGAGTATGAGAAATTGCGAATAAAAAATTCTTTTATTATTCTCTTTGGATAAAATTCAGTGCCTCAGTAGTGGATAGAGCATCCTAACTGCTTTGCGGGTTTGTTCACTCCTTCTTTGTACCTCTTCTTTACATCCTTCCGCTTTTCCAAAACTGAACCTAGTTATTCAAAGGATTTTGCTTTTTTACCTGTCCCGCTCAGTCAACAAATCCTCGTCTTCATTCCCTTCTGTAACCATATATTCGTTTAGTTTTGTTGTAACTTTTCCTCATCTCAAGAGATCCTCTCTATCTTGGGCTATCACCACTTGCTCGTCTGTGAAAAATGTGAACAACGGTAGTCCTCTCCAACTTGCAGGAACTTGCGTCCCTCTACACTTCTTGTACCACTCCTTCATCACCCTGTCCGGTATATTTAAGCATGGTATACCAATTACACATATATAGGCCTACCTATCACTTTTATTTGTCTCATTTTCGACTAAAATTGATGTTAGGAGGTTTATGGAGAGCTGCGAATTTAGCTGCTTATCTGGGGCACTGTCGCTGTGAAATCATGCACGGTTCCATCTCCTTCATGTCCAGATGCGAAATCTGTGGAGATAGATAAACAAAAACTATGTATTGTGTTAAAGCACATTCATGATCGATTGGTTAATGATACGTTGTGTGTGATTGCTGAACAGTAATATAGTAAATAAAGAGAAATGTTCTAACTCCTTATCCTGTTCCTGTTATTTTGTAAGTATCCATAATCTCGTATAACAATAATGTTTAGGTTTTCTAAACATGTAATTTCTTCAGAATACCGTCTTTGGGGGGACAAAAAGTTTCTTCAAAACTGTGAACACAGCTATGTGCCGTGAGAATTTTTTTGCTACGTTTAGTCGGTAGCAAAAAGTAAGGAGAGAAATATAAACTAATAACTAATTTTTACTGCATTTTAATTAAATATTAAAACTTATTAAAACTATAGCGGTGATATAGACTAATGATGTAAACTAGCAAAGTGGCTGACTGGTGATAGATTGATTTTGAGTTCGTCTTGATCTTTTCAGTAGAAGATCCAGAGGCGAGACAAGTTTAGGCGAAACTTGTTCTCAAATACGAGGCATGTCCAGTAAGTAAGTGTACTGAATTTTGGTAGGTTACAAAAATTTTTATTTGAACAAAAAAATTACCTGGTTACATTAGTACATATGTAAGCTATTTTTCGACATAGTCACCATTCCTCTCAATGCAGGTGGTGAACCGGGGTATTAATTTTTTGATGCCTTCCTCGAAGTAGTTTCCCGCCAACCCCTTCGTCCACTTCTCCACCTCCCCTTCACCTCATCGTCGGTTGAAAACCTTTTTCCACCCATGTGCAGCTTCAGGGAGGTAAAGAGATAGTAATCTGAAGGTGCTAGGTCAGGGGAATGCGCGGAATGGTTCAGAACATCCCATTTAAACGAGGCAAGCAGTTCCTTCGTGGCGTTGGCCGTGTGTGGTCTGGCATTGTCGTGCAGCAGGCAGACTCCCTTTGGTCAGCATGCCTCTCCTTTTGTTCTGAATCGCCCTCCGCAATTTTTTTAGGGTCTCACAGTATCTTGCAGAGTTGATGGTCTCCCCTTGAGGCATATATTCAATTAAAATTATGCCTTGACAGTTCCAAAACAGGGATGCCATGATTTTCTTGGCTGAAATTGTGGTTTTGAACTCTTCCGCTCATCTGATCATCATGCACAGACGTACGACCGTTTTTAAACTCGCGACACCACTTGAACACACTCGTACGATACATAGCTTTATCACCATATGCAGTTTTTACCTCATTATAAACCTCAACCGGAGTTGAGTATTTCACACTTGGCGGGAGATTGAATTGACATTTTTCACGGAACGTATTGTCGCGTCGACAGTTCTCAACGTACTGACCTCGAATCGGTGTTGTTGCGGAAGGGAGGAATCAGGCTAAGCGACAGTGTAGCCAACATGTCGAAAACAAAATCCCTCCGGCCGTGAGAGCCCCAGTACACTTACTTACTGGACATGCCTCGTACATGAATAGTAGAAGTATTGTGGCGTTATCTTGGATTTTGATAAGGGAGTTTGATCTGTAAAACTTTAACGGATCACCCCTCCTAGCCACTGTCTACTTTCGTTCTAATGACGTGATAGCTTTATCACATGCTATTAGCAGTTTCCTCCTTCCATTCCGTGATCAAGAGGTGCTTGAAATCAATCTATCACCTAGATTATAGATTACAGTCTACGACTAATTATGTTAATCAGTAGTCTATATCACCGCTCTGCGCCAAGATCTGTTCACTCTCTAAATTGATCTAATTACTCATCTTGCTCTATCATTATATATAATAAGTGTTACGCTTAATAGCCCTCAGTGTAAATTTGTAAGTTAATATTTGATTATGTTGGAATATAAGTTAGTTTATTACTTTATCTTTCTCTTTTTACTTTCTGCCGCTGACCTACTAAAAATCCCACTAACCAATGAAATAAAGTCATAACTCCAGATTAATGATTAGTAAAAAGTTAGACTCCAGATTTATCCAGTTGTGTTTATAATTGCAGTGTTTATAATCTGCCTAATGGCAGAATATTTAATTGAGAGAACTTAATTGAATTATTCTAATATGAGATATATCCTGGACCATGCAAATGTTCTTCACACAAGTTTAATTCTCCTGTACATACGTATATAAAAATAATCAAATTTTTTAGGTAGAGTAAGAAATATTTTAGGCTTTCAGTTTTAGGAGCGTAAAATATGTTATTTTTTTTAAAAGAAGGATGTAATGGTGGCAATTTTGATGGTTGATGGAAATTAAGAACACACAAACTGATAGCATATTCACCATTTATGTTTTATGACTTGATTAAAGGAGAAGTGCGTATATAGAGGGTAGAGTGAGCGAGCGAAGGGTGATGATAGTAGCATTATGAAGCAGTGGATTTCGTGGCTAGCTAATTGAACCTACTTGGTTGTCTATGAGACTTGTATATTCTTCAAAGTTTATATGGTGATTTGTTTATGCCCTCTAATTTTGCGACTTTTTATCCCAGTTTCTCCTCTCTCTTGTTGGGATCTTGTAGTAGGAGTTTGACCTAAACTGCAGGGAAAACACTTTAATGAAACTATTAGAATAAATCAATATATTTTATGTTACGAAGAGATTACAAAAACAAAAAAATGAAATAGAAAAATACAAATGTTAGATTGCGAACAAGGTTGACTTGTCGCATGACGTCAGACTTCTATCACACACTCACCATTAGATGACCTTTCTTCCGAAATTAGCAAGCATAGCCTATATACTCACTCCCACATAGACACATATCTCACTTGTCTGTTCTCATTTTAAACTAATACCAATCTAATTCTGTTTTTTGCTGCCGTTAATTTTAGTCTGGATTTTTATATTTATGGTAAGTTCCATGTTGTTGATGCAGTATTTCTCGTTTTAGCATTAATTTTATAATGAGTGAAATATTATTGCATGATATTAATTTTTGTTTTTCCTTTCTTCAAACTTAAAGTTTTATATTTATTATCTGAAATATTACTGCATGGCTATTTATATTAACAATCATTTATAGAATAATTGATTTCTTTCTGTTTGATAAATTAATTGCATGCCATACAAGTTTATTAATAGCATGTTAAATTACGTCAGATATTATTATTGTTATTTTTATATTGTTATCTATATTTATAATTACATTTAAATTATGTTTAATAATAAAAGTGAGATTCGCATAGAAATATAATGTAATTTTTATTAAATTAACCTAATTTAGTTTTTCAATTTAAACCATCATATTTCTTTTTAATCCATTTGAATTTTAAATTAGATCTATTGCGCCATGCTTAATTAGAGTACTCTCACCAGTCCTATCTGTTAAATTAGATTTAGGAGTCTGGGGGGAGAGACTATTAGGTAAAGCTTGAAGTCATCAGTATTTCTTCTCCGAAAAGGTGACCTCTCAGCCATATAAACCTCTCACACTGACACAGTACATGCATTACTGTTTTTTCTTCCACCTAACAAAATTTGCACACACCTCGTTTTCAAGCCCATGCATCTTCTTCCAAAATTCACAGCTTCCGGTGAGAAAGTCTACAGTGCTCCCAAGGCCGCACGACCTTGTTAGAGTAGTCTTGTAGTAAGCATGACAATGGCTGTTAATAAACATTTTTGCCTGCCTCTGGCTTGGAGTTTTCTTCCACCATTCCTAGGATTACAGTGTAACCATGCTTAGATGGCTGTACTCATGAGGCATCTTTTGATGCCATAAAAGAATTCAGTTCCACTATGAGTTCCTATGAAAACCTCCCAGGCTGTACTATCTGCCACTTCATTGTCCTCATTCCCTAAATGCCCGGTGACCCTGGCAGAAAGATTCTTGTTTTGATTACTAATTTTCTTATGAAGCGCAAGCAGTTCCACATCAGTCTTGAATTGGTTTTGGTAGGTACAAATGGTTATCTGAGCCAGTCTGAGTTAGAATATGATAACTCCAGTATATTATACGAGGGTCATACAATAAGTAACGAGACAAATCGCTGTAGCTCAGAAATGGTTTGTTCAAGCAATACAATACTTTTCAGTGCGTCAAGTTGGCATTCTTGTACTTAGCTTCTCATCAGCTGTTCGAGAGTATTTGGTAATCATAACCTCAAATGTATTCAGTTAACAATGGCGAGTCCGCTCGAGCATCACACTTCAGAAGAACAACGCTCAGTGATTAGATTTTTAGTTGCAAAGGGTATCAAAGGTAGTGAAATCCACGAAAGTGAAGAATGTTGAAAGTGACGGGAATAATTGTTTGAAATCTTTCGAACGTTTACATATTTTTAGAACAGTTTACAAGTGGCCGTCTAAGTGTCTGTGATGAGCAACGAAATGGACTACCGGTTGAAGTTGCAAGTTCCTCCCTCGAATCTCGCATTATCACGTTACTTCAGGACAACAGGCTATTACTGTTAAACTGATAGCTGAAGAAGTGCACGTGAGTGTTGGAACTATCCAAAACCATTATTCAGAATAAGCTGCAGGCGTAATTTTGCTTCATGTCAACGCGCGCCCATACACACCATAGTTAACATCAAAAAGTGGGGCTCCACATCCTCCTTTTTCCATCAAAAAGTGGGGCTCCGACCTCGCCCTATCAGACTTCCATTTGTTTGGATCCCTTAAAGAGACTCTACGTGGGAAACATTTTCAATCCAATGAAGAAGTTAAAAATCAGATGCAAAAGTGGCTTCGAGATCAACCCAAACAATTTTATGCCAGAGGCATATACAAATTAGAAGAGCGATGGAATAAGTGTATAAATGTTGCTGGGGACTATGTTGAAAAGTAGCCAAAGTTTTGTATTGATTAAATAAATCATTTTAGAGCTACAGCGATTTGTCCCGTTACCTATTGAATGACCCTCTTATATCCCCGTTGTTTATTATCTCAGCAGCGCAGATAATTATCATTACATCAAGGCGATGAGCTTTACCTGAAGGATTGTGACTAGCTTATTACCTAGGCTTATCGAGATATTACAATCGATTAGTCCTATATTTCCCGTCTTCCACGCTATCATACTTCCTGCAGCCATCCGTATACCACATGGAATCAATGGATTTTGATAATAGTTTTGGAAAAAAATGGCTAGAGCCACTTTGAAAAAACACGGAAAACTGAACCAGTAAAGCCGCGTTTTCTTTAGTGAAGTCCGTTGTGATGGTGTTTACTACCTAAGCCGAATATCAAGTTTAAGTTGCCTGCGATGTTTGTTTTTGATACTTTGTTCACACAACCACACCGCTCATCCAATCGGCCATGCAGACGTTTAGATCGGCTAAAACAGTAGCGAAAGTATTCGATTTAGACCGTCCAAACAATCAAGAATTCAAGCATCATTTTAAATTTGTACAGTCAATTTCGTAATTTTTTTTTATAGTTCAAAATGTTAATTAGAATTATTTAAAATTCGTAAAATTATTTGCAAAAAAAAGTTATTAAAAATTTCATATTGACTATTACTATTTAAATCAGACAATCAATGGAATATTAAAAATAAACATCATTATTAGATGCTATAAAACATAAGTGAATATAATGCTAGAATATTAGGAACATAAATTCATTCATAATACACATTCATAACATGACAGTTAAATATTTAAATGTTATAATGCTTTCTTATGTTTCATTTACATAACCATTGCATTACATGATAATGAGGATAAAGTTATTAAAATAGTAAAGTGGGCATAAATTGTGAAATAAACTGAGATATGTTTTATAAGTGTACTTATATTTAACATAGACTGTTTAAAATTATGGATGAGTTTTTAAAATAAATGAAAAAGAAAAAAAAAAAGAAAAAGTTTATTATATCTATGAAGTAAACATTTGATGTTGAAAGAAAATTCGCACTTCCGGTTAACCAATTTTAAGCAGTGCTTTTAATCTATCTAAGAAAATTCGCACTTCCGGTTAACCAATTTTAAGCAGTGCTTTCAATCTATCAAAGAAAATACGCACTTCCGGTTAACCAATTTTAAGCAATGCTGTCAATCTATCTAAGAAAATTCGCACTTCCGGTTAACCTATTTTAAGCAGCGCTTTTAATCTATCTAAGAAAATTCGCACTTCCGGTTAACCTATTTTAAGCAGTGCTTTTAATCTATCTAAGAAAATTCACACTTCCGGTTAACCAATTTTAAGCAGTGCTTTTAATCTATCTAAGAAAATTCGCACTTCCTGTTAACCTATTTTAAGCAGTGCTTTTAATCTAAGAAAATTCGCACTTCCGGTTAAGCAATTTTAAGCAATGCTTTCAATCTATCGAAAGAAAATTCGCACTTCCGGTTAACCAATTTTAAGCAGTGGTTTTAATCTATCGAAAGAAAATTCGCACTTCCGGTTAATCAATTTTAAGCAATACTTTTAATCTTTCAAAGAAAGTACGCACTTCTGGTTAACCAATTTTAAGCAATGCTTTCAATCTATCGAAAGAAAATTCGCACTTCGGGTTAACCAATTTTAAGCAATGCTTTTAATCTATATTAATGTTGTAAAAAAAAAAACATACATTATTCTGAAGTGCACTTTAGATGAGTGCTTACTTTTCAACTCTGGCAATATTTTTGGAAAAGTATTTCACATAACAATGATGTATTTGTAAATATATTTATGTATGTACTTTAGTATAGTAGGATTAAAGAGAAACATTTAAAAAAATCGCTAAAAATCTTGCAAAAACTTTTCATTAAATTTGTATTTCCGGATTCATATTTAAGGGACCTCGGAAACAAGGTGTTCCCTGAAAAACCCTATTACGAAAACTGGACAAGATTGAGAGAAAGCGCAAAAATAAACGTACACCAAATTTTCCATATTTTCAATCACCGTTTTTTTGTTATGTTGTAAAATCTTATTAAATAAGATTTAACAATAAGAAATAGAAAAACATCAAGAAAATTAATCAAATAAATCTACTAACATTTATAGGCTTTTTATTTTCTATTTTCAAGTTATTTCAGTTTTTTTTTTTTTTTTGTTTTTTTTTACGAATAGTAAATAATATTTAGAAAACTGTTATACCCACATTAACTTTTAATGAAAGTACAGAGATTACAGCGACAAACCAAGTCGATGTGGCTGCTCAATTTCATTGAGTTGCTATAAAAAACACAGATTACTAATCTATCTTCATGAGACAATCTCAAGTCCAAAAGACACAAACTTTACAAAACTAAAGTAAATAGCGCAAAGAATAAGCGAAATAAGAATGAAACCTACATAAATAAACTTAATACGCAGGGCCTTAAATAATAACATTTATCAATGACCGTAGATGTGATTATGGAGGATTCCCAAGGAATCCAAGATAATTTGCTCCGCCAGCCGGGTCAAATTCCCTTTGTCAATGCCGACATTATCAAAAAATTCAGCAGTAGCCATTGGGATTGCCCCCCGAGAGCCGAACCATAAGCCGTGAACTGCAAAGTTCCTTTCTCCAAATTCTTGTAGGAACTTTTCTTGGAGAAAGTTAACGCACTTCTCATAAATCGCTCTCTTTTCTTCATTAATCTGCTTGGCCTGGTCTGGATCGTTGCTCTCATACCTAACCGTAGGGTCGCCAACTAACGCAGATCGACTATCTTTATCGAATGCTACTATATCTGCGTATTTTGAGGCGCCGTCCGTGTCAACACAGTAGACCTCCTCATAGCATGCATAGCCTTTTTCCTTTAATAACTCGATGACTCTACGTTTGACATTGTGGTGTCGGCGAGTGACGAGGAGCATGTTGTTCGGGCATTTTCCCAGCACATGGGCCGGAGTTTCGGTCTCTCTTCCGCATTTGCGGCAGAGGAGCCCAACATCTCGCATCGCCTGATTGCCGACGCCTGGCACACCGCGGAGTGAAGCGTAATTAAAACTCAGCTTCAGTGCATTCGTCCACTCAGATCCAGACAATAATTGTTTTTCACAGACAAATTTATTCCCATACGTAGCGTCTCTAAAATGCTGGACACCGTAGCCTTGCCATTTGCAACTCGCCCAATCGTCAAAGGCCTTTTCTCTTAACTGTTGCCTTATCCTTCTTAAATTGTTGGCTTCCTCGACATTGACATTGTTCAGGCCCAGCCTATCCGCACATTTCTTAACCTCGCGGCTAAACGCGAAGGTAGACTGGAAAATAGAATCGTCAACTTTGGCTAACTTCTGAGCCATGGACCACTGCTGCAAGGGTGCTTCCCAGATGCAACGAAGCAACCCAAGCCCTCGGTAACGCCGTGGGGCATACAGCATCGCCGTGGCTGTGTTGGCAGGCAAGCCAATCATTTTTTTGACGCTACGACGAATCACGGTATCCAGACCGTCTAGCACTGCAGGGGATAACTTTGTGAGAGGTGCAGTTTCATCAACTTTAAAATAACAGTTATTCATCTTGTATGCAAATGGTCCAATTATGGCTCTTAATAATTTTTATTGTAATCTTTGAGCTTGTTTCATGGACCCTAGTTTTTTAAAATCAGGTTCAAATGAAGATAGATGTAATTAAACTTTTTTATACAACAATACATTGTTCTCATTATTAATTTTATTCAAAAAATATTTCTGTAGATAAAATTTGTTGTTAATATCTTCTTTTTTCTTTCCTTCAATAATTTATTTATTTACTGTAGAATAGATATCATGACATGAATGACATGTGAAGACATGTCAAATGTCCGGGGCGCTATTTTTGCTGTAAGTGTGAGAAAAATATTAATGTGTTAAATACCTCAATTAATAGAAAATTTCACATATCGATTTTTTCGTTCGCAAAAAAAAAATTTGCAGTGCTTAGCAGTGATTATATTGTTTATGTCTAAAAGCTAAATATACACAATTATTGAAAAATTAATGCAGAATTTGTGAAGGAAGATGCTTGAATTTGTTTTAATATGCATATATTTTCTCTGAACAGAATAGCATTAGCACGCGAGCAGAGCGCTGCTTCAGCTTCTGTTTGAACACGTATAGACTTGGTTAAAAATGTTTATTTATATATATTCTTAAGGGGCGGCAATTTGTCATTTTGTCCGGGGCGACGAAAGCACTGATACCCACCCAGTGATTTGTTTATTATCAAATATAGCTTTCCGTAAATGAAAGGGGTGCAAAATAATACGCGAAACACTCACACGACTTTCTCTTACTGCGAAATGGTAAATTTTCTTCACACTTAACAATTCTTATTAGTGTTTAAAACTGTCGGCATTTTTATGAAGAAAATCACAAATTAATTGAAAAAACCTATTCAGTAATTTCGCACTTCCGGTCAACCGATTTTCTTCAAACTGGGAATTTTAGCAGCTTATATAATTCTAATTAATATTATTTAGACGATAGAATTGTATAATAAACTGAATTAGCACATTAGAGGGAATCATAACCCTGTCCTCTCCTCACCCAAATGTGTCCTTAAATGAATTTTCCCGAAGAAGTGTTTCAAATAAAAGTTGTAAATCTTTTGTACGTGTAGTTAATATATTTAAAATTCAAAGAAAATCGTTGTAACCGTTTAAGAGAAAATAGCAAAAAACTAAAAAACTACTTTTAGTAAAGTGGCACTTCCGGTTGATGGATTTTGCGTATATTTTTAAATGGAATATCAAGTTTAAGCTTTTTGTAACTTTTCGTTTTTGGAGATATCCATATCAAAAGGCAATTTCCGAAAATCTGGCACTATCTCTATACTTCCTCTAACCGCTGTTAGAGAAAATAAAAAAAAAAACAAAGAAAATTATAAATTGAACAAAGCAGTTATTTAAACTAATGATAATAATAAGCGAACATTAATGATAAATAGATCATAAAATTTATTGTTATCAACATTGCATTATATAATTTTTATTGTTGGTGATTGGAAAAAGATTGTAGTAGTGTTGTATGAAGGTAGCTAGCTATGTGTTTATTGATTATTCAGTACAATGATTCAGAGTAAACTACTATTATGTTATGGCCATATAAGGATCATTTACTGGTGGTGGTGAGAGCATAGAGGTAGTGAACTTCAGCGCTTTCGTTTTCTCTTCAAAGCTTCTTTTACACACAGTTCGTATATTTAACATTTGTTATTTACTTATTTCTATTATTAATTTATATTATTATTAATTATTGGTCTCTGTAAATTATCATGACTATAGCATATAGTTGTATAAGGTTATTGTCTCTTTAGAATCTCTTTTGTTTTATGTTTTCACTTTCTCTTACTTCTAGTAAGAGGAAGTATTAAGATCGAGTCAAAGTTGCGAAATTGAGTTTTCACCGAAAATGACATTTTTATGGAAGAATTGATTGTTGGTTCTGTGGAAATCTGTACCATTTGATTTCAAGTTAGATTATTATGATCTAGTCCTTTGGAACTACAAAGTGATTACATTCAAATCTGAAAATCCATTGTTTGTCTGAAAATCAACATTTATTTCCATAATATTTATTCATTCGACCATAGATGCCATAGAACTGATTGATTAGATTTTCAGACATTCATTCACATATTTAACCTATTTAGATTCAATAAATAAATGAAAGCACGCCAATAAATACAATCACACAACAAACTCGAAGCCCATATGGGACATTCATAGGTGGGGTGAAATACTCAATATTTCTCCCACTTCTATGTGAAAACCTTTGGTGCAACAGCCCATGAAGAGTTGCCACGCGGTGATTTTTATTAAGGGAGCATGTGGTAAGCTAACTGTAAGCTCCCCACTTTTTCAACACCGTTTTTATCCTCACGGTAATCGAATCCTGAATTCGCAGCCGGCGTAACCTTCCGATCTTCACAAAAACCCAACCAAATCGAACCTCTTTGTGTAAGCTCCTTCAGTTCGACGTGCTTCCTGATTCGGAACGATCCATTTTCCACTAATATCGTTTTGAGAATTTTTCTTTCCCAGCAGTTTAACCTTAGTTCCTCTCTCTTTCTGGTTTGTCAGAAATATTCATATTCATATAGAACTCGGAATTCCAATAATAAAAGAATTTATCAATTCAATTTCCTTAAAATTTCTCAAATCTGTTCAAACTTCTAAACATAAAAATATTAACAGCCTAGGAAAACCGATTATTAATCGTCGCTTGCGCCCTCGTCTTATACAAGACATAATACAGTTGTAGACTATTTCCTTTTATCAATCTAAATTATCCGTTATATGGGACAGTCTTAGACTGAACCCTCACAATAAATATCTGTAAATTAATAACTCATATATTACAACCATGTATAACAAAATTGTTGATCTGGTTTAAACACTCAATTTAAAAAAAAAAAAAAAAACCAAAGTAGTTCCTCCGCGGCAGTCACGGTCTACGTCTCCGGACCCATATGTGACTATCTGCCTAATCACTGTGTTATAGATGGTAACTTTCTAGATAACTTCCTATTTCGGAGAATCGAGCGTAAAGTTGCATAATACTTATTCCCAGCTGAAATCCTGCTTTTTATGTCCGTATCCAACTTTTCGTAGTGAATATAGTTTCTAGGTTACTTGATCTCACTTACGGCTCTGAAGCGATGATCTCCAATTTATAAATCAAGGAATCTCCTAAGTCTTCTAAGTTGTCACCGTATATTTTGTCTTTCCTTTATTTCCATAGTCTAAATTCTGCTGCTCCTTTTTCTAACTTTTTCTAACTTATTAGTGTCACATCATTTGAGCAGGCTAGATACTTACATAGACGACTATAAACGTTCCTTCCCGGATTTATTATTATTTTTCTTGCGGCCATTTCAAGTACTAGATTAAATAGTACTAGGACTAGTAAACTATTAGTGCCACAGTCTTTTCTGCACCACAACTCTCGCTGCAATATTAGATAAAGTAATTCTCACCAATCTGACTAGCTTGACCGGGAATTGTTTACGCCAGCAAGCAATGTTAACTAGTCCTACATGTGAAGACAATGTGTCATAGGCCATTACCACCATACAATATTGATATAAATTAGAAATTTTTATAGAATCCCAAATTTAAATAAAATTGGTTTATCCGTCGCGTGCGACTTTACTGAATAGATTTTATCAGAAATGCCTGCAACAGATTTCTTTCTTTAAACTTAGAATGCCCAGATAAATAATAATCATCTTTTTTTTGAAACATTATTCTGAAAATACATTGATTTTAGAGGTTTTTTTTTTTTGGGTCTGTCGGTTAGGTTTAAAAGTTTAAGGAAATTTGTTAAGTATGAATGAACATATTTAAAGGAAGGTATTAATTAGTAATAAGGTGTGAAATTTAGTTTACCTTAACAACTCTATCCTTTTGGATTCCTATTTATTTCTAAGATAAAATCCAATCGCCAATATATTCTGCTAAAAAACTGAATAACTAAAAAAAAAAAGAAGAATTATACGTACATTTAATGCCACTTCATGAAAATTACCTATAATACTAAAGAAGAGTAAATTCTAAAGTGAGCTTTCATGTAGAGATGAAGTAATTCTATATGAAGCTTTTAAAAACAGTATTTGAAAGTTTTTTTATTTATTTTTTTGTATTTATTTTATTTTTATTTGTAAAAAAAAAAAAAAAACAGTACTTGGAAATTTACGGTGATTGGTTGGGGAAAGTTTTGATGTGTATGTTAGAGAGGGAAGTTAAAAGTGTAGGCTTTGCTATACCTTCAAATTGAATTATAGAATTTAACTCTGGTTGAATGAAGGATGTTTTTTCCTATACGTCCAGTTTACCTGGATGAAATATTGAATGTTACAAAATGAAAAGCTTTTTTGTGTCGAAGTCTTTCCTTTTAACTATTGACATTTTCTACTTTTTTTAAATTTAGTATTTTATTATTTTTATATAACAAATTAAAAAAGGAAAAATAATCTATAGGTCACATATTGTTTATTATTTTGTTTGCATAGAACTTTCATTTAATTTGAAATGAATATATAATAAATAGTAAGGTGAGTTTTCAACCATTTTGTTCCATTTTTTGATGTAGGAAATATTTTCTTAAAAGCTCATCTGCTTCTATGTTCTGTTAAAAATTCTTTGCCCAGGATTTCAGTCGGGATTCAGGATTATCAATCGTAGCCGGTTGATTGGAAGATTAACTTTTTTTTGTTACACTTTAGGAGGAGAGAAGTAAAGTAATGCCTGTTTTTTCAGGCGGGCTTAATGTCCAGCTACCAAATTAAGTGTCATGGACGGGGGCGTAAGCACTTTACTATTAACATTTTTGATACCAATATAAAATGTTATAGTTATACACGGGACTCGAACTGGTGACCTTCCACTTATTAGCCCATGCTCATAACCACTACACCAACACCCGCCCTTCAGTATATTATTACAAGCAAGCAGTATTAATATTATTTGTGCAGTATTTTATTTTTTATTATGTTTTTATTTTCTTTTCTTTTTTTTAATCAGAATATTTTATACTTTCCGATAAGATTTATTTTTCTTTTGATAAGATTTATTTATTTTGTTACGAGTTACTTATTCATTTCTCAATATTCAAATATTATTGACAATTTTTTTTATAATTTGTTGATCAGTAGAAAGAGGAATGGGTTGAATTTTTTTAATTTTACTGATAAATTAAATAATTTGTTTCTAATTGGTAATGAATTAGTTTCGATTAAATAGTTATTTTTTTTTTTTAAACAATTTGGAAAAGATAACGTATTTATTTTTAGTCCGTTTATTTAATCACTGGATCATTTTTAATTTTTATTTTATTTTTATTAATTGCCAGTTTAGTAGTGATAATTAGTCAGTTATATAATCATTGATGCATGCATTATTTTAATTCAAATATATGCAAAGATCCTTTCATTTGATTTATTATATTCATTGAACAATTTTCGAACATTAAAATCGTGTCATCTATGATTTTATTCGTTCATTTTTTTTTTTTTTTTTTGGTTCCGATCGGTGTCGGATTCTCATCCATCGTCAGAATGATACTATCAATCAATTTCGTATAGAGATTATAGTGTTTATAGTGAGATTAGTGTAGTGATTATAGTGTTAAATTAAAAAATCGTTGCAATGAAGTCTCTCTTAAGTATGTCCAAAAAAAAAAAGGATTGTCAGTAAATCTAAAAAAAAGGGAAGTCTCTATCTAGAAGTACATGTTGAATGATCCTAATATGTTATCTGCTGATAGCGTTTAATAACCAACCCTTTATACAGTTTTTGAAATAATAAGTTGAAGGCGCTAATAACCACCGCACTTGTGAAGTGACTCTTGCACTTAAACACAATTAAAACTTTTACGATACTGTTGAAGAGAGAAGAGTTTATAGAGAGTAGAGTGACCGAGTGTTGAGTGATGATTGTTGATGACTGAGTGATGAATGTAGAATAGTAGAGTTGTGGCTGTTGGAGTGATGTGACTAGTTAGAACACTTTCTTGTTCTGACGGTTGTGAGCTAGTATGTGGCTAGCTTGGTGATCTGGTGACTGTTCTCTTCAAAGTTTATTTATTGACAGAAGTTAGGTACCTCAGATGATTGGCTTTTATTTCATTTATTTTATCGCTAGAGAGTGCTTCTATGTGAGAAATGTATGTCGTAATTGAAGCCCATTCGTTTATGCATTGTAGTGGGCGTGCCACAGGTTGCAATGCAAAGTTAACATGCGCTTGGTGGCTCAGTGCTGGTGCCTTGATGTAGTGGCCGATGGAACTATTGACTCCAGCTTTTGCATAGCGAATTCGCTGGCTATTGGTCCCATTATAGTAGCAAATCATTGTTTATTCATAATTTCCAAGAAGTTGTTTTCTCTCTTTTCAGTCCATTTTTAAATAAATAAATTAACTGTTTTGCTTAAAATTTGACTGATCAGTTTTATAACTTCACTGATCATAAAGAATTTTTTTATTTTTATTGTATTTACAAAAAAATATTTTACTGATATTTCAATGAAAAGAAACTGATCAATTATGAAAAATATAATGATCAGTTTATACTGATTCCAGGATAAATATTGTTCATTATAAATGAAATATATCAGTTCTTATCATCACTTTTCTATAAGAAACTATAAAACGGAAATTGTGCATACTAAATTCACTGTAATTCCAATACTTACCATAACTAAACTCAAAGGGAAATATATGTATATATTTTTTTTCACTCTTTATTTGAAATTTACAATTTTAATCAATTTATAATAAGTAAATATGTTGATATGATAATTTGCAATGATTTGATTAACTTATCCAAGATCGGAAAGTCCGCGGTAATTTCTAAACCTTTCTTAAATAACCGATATGAGGCCCGTTGGTTATTGATTTTGGAGTCCATCCTAAAGATTGTTAATGCTTTACTAAGATACTGAGAAACCAAACCTTAAACAGAAATATTTAGCGAAGCCTATTTGATAGAAACCTCAAATCAGTTTTATTAAATGGAACGTGTAATATAAACTATAAGTTAGAGATAAATTATCACTAGTCGTTTATAGTGTTTATTAGATTAGTGTGACATTGTCTAGTATTTTAACTTTGAATAGAGAAGGGGAGGGATAAATAGTTGTAGTGTAGAGTTTGATAGGAGTTTATCTAGTAAGTAAGTGGCTGTCACTGTTACAATCATAATCTAAATTATATAAACTGTGACATTCATTTAAAATGAATTATATGTTGATTATTTTACTAAGAAAATATTATTAATGAAGACAAATTATTCTTCAATTTTATTGGTTGTAAAATATCTATATCTTTAATTTGTCTATTTTAGTTTTTATATTTATTACGAATATATATTTTCTTCTTTTGTTTTTAGGAAAATGTAGGGAATGTCAGTAAGATCAGTGTGAAAGAAAGGAGTCAAAAATTTGATAGAATGGCCTCTGAAAGTGCATTGCACAAATTGGTTCTTCCAAACAATGCCAACGGTAACAATAACAAGAAGAAACATGATAAGGTCAGTGCA
>JAAEAF010003535.1:90515-103421 GCA_011037195.1 Triatoma infestans
TTCTTTCTCTTATTGTTGTAAGAGATTCGTCGTGTCAGATTTATGAAATTGAATTTTCATCGTGTGAAATATATTTTCTGAGGAACGCAGAGCACGAAGAATTGTATTTTAGAGAAAGTCCAGTGTGTGTGTTTTTTTTTTGTAAGTTTTCCTCTTGAAAGTAACTCTACCTAGGGGGGGATATTGTTTTCCACCATGCTCCATTACTCGTGTTGTATATCTACAGAAATATCAATATACGATTATTTACAAAATATTTAAATATATAATTGTTGTAGAAAGTGAATATCGAAATAAATAAATGTTTAACTCTATTTAAAAGTCGGCGGGTGTGGTAGATATGAGAGGGAGAGAATTAAAGAGAAATTAGGAGTTAAGAGAAATATACTGAACACTGATAAAATGAATGAAACACAAACTGCAAGGATTTTTACACTAGTAGTATGATTGTGAAAATGTAGGTAGCGAGAGACACAGACTGGCTGAGAATAGAAAATATAGAATGATGCTGACTGACTGATAGCACTTTAAACTCTGTTCTCCCTTAGGGCTAGCTCGCCTATATATATATATATATATATATTTTTACATATATATATGGAATTCTCCCTCCCTAGTTTGACCTAGTTTGACTAATGATTCGGATCCTCACAAATCTTAATGATTCAGATCCCATTACATCGTGCAGCAGTTTCACATATTTTATGAAGAAATTTGCGAATCTCTTATTCATGAGCTGCTTTTTGTCCCAGTTTCCAACATCCTCGAGTAGTCAATATCCCTCGTATGAGGTTTCTGAAGTAGATAATGTGGATATGGGATAGCACTCTGGACTATTGTACTATCACAACGGCAAACATTGGTACTGATAATCTTGATACGGCGCAAGTACTTCCTAGTGCGAACGGGTCCCTGTAGTATGTGGGTGATGTGTAGGAGATTTTGATGGGCGATTCAAGTCGATCTTTTATCTCAGGGAAAAATTCCCTCGTCAAAACACTAGTTTCTGATAATGACAACTTTGTTGCCGCTATTCCTTTAAAGAATCTTAATACAAAGAAGTCTTGAGAGATAGCTTACAGGATATCTGTGCATATCTTCCCTGTGTGATGAAGCCAACTCAGCCAATTCACCAGGTCTTTCATTTCCTTCAATGCCGCAATGAGCCTTCACCCATGCCACTTATACTTGAAAGTTAAACTATTTTTACAATATATTTTCTTTAATGGGCGCATCAACTTCCGAGGTTACTAGCGCCCAGAGATACTATAACTTCAGCTAGAACTTCTTTAAGTGATTGATTAAACTCCATAACCGATTTAAAATAAAAAACTATTTTTTTCTTTTCTCTGCTAAGTAAGCAAAAATTGACATTAGCTTCACAGTAAGCTAATTTAACGGGATAAGAATTGCGAAATAAGTTTAAAAGACTAAATGCCCTCTTTCTAACCTCTATACACTGGTAGTTAACCAAGGTTTATATCGGATTGTTTTTTATTGGAGTCACATTGCACTGTATATGAGAGGATTGTTTAATGTGGTTTATATACATATATGCATAAGTATTATATATATTTATATATATTATATATATATAATACAACATTGTTTGACGATTTTTCCCATGTTAATGTTTCTAATGGGTTCTAGGATGTATCATTCAGTTATAAAGTAGGTCCCATCAGCTACATATGATACTGGAGGCACTAAATATTCAGTAAAAGTTCCAACCTGAAGATGGAAATCGCAATTAGAGAAAGACTGGGACGGTTTCCTAGCAATAATAGATTTTCTTCTATTAGATAAACATATCTTTGTTTTAATTTTTATGAAGTTCATTATTTGATTGCCTTTAGCGAGAATCACATAAAAATTAGTCAAGTAAAACGCGAGTTATTACTAAAAAAAAAAAAAAGTTTCTACAATTGAACGTTACTGCAGTTTTTATGATTTTTACTTTCTCTTACTTTTAGTAAGATGTGTGTGAGAGAGTGTATGTGAACAGCATAGCTCAAAAACGAAAAATCGTAGAAAGTTCGAACTTGATATTCCGTTTAAGTATCACCATGTGATCCGACAGTGGGTCATTTGTCAAAATTCCTCAATTGGAACCTTACTTTCCCTTACTCCAGTTTTCAAAATGTAATTTAGTTGTGCCAAATTTAATGAAATTCATCGGAGTTCGTCGAAAACTGAAAAACTGTTCAGTAAAAGGGCACTTCCGGTTTACTAATTTTCTTGAAACTCGGAATTATGTTTTTTTTTCTACTTTTTTGTGATTTTCTCAAAAATGGCTGCGACGAATTTCTTGAAACATGGTATATCAAGTACACATACAAAGAGCTATAACTTTTATTTGAAACATTTCTCCGGGAAAATTCATTTAAGGGAAGGTTTGGAGGAGGGTTTGGGGGTTAGGTTTTCCTGTAAAGTGCTATTTCAGTTTACTATACAATTCTGTCATCTAAATAATATTAATTAGAATTAAATATGTGGTTGAAGTTCCGAGTTTGAAAAAAAAAAACAGATTACCCAAAGTGCGTTTTTACTGAAATATATTGTTTTCTCGAAAACGGTTTCAACGATTTTCATTAAAGTAATAATGTGTACTATACATATGAAGAGCTACAACTTTTATTTGAAACATTTCTCCTGATAATGTCATTTAAGGGTGCTTTTAGTGGTGGGGTAAGTTTATGTTTTTCTCTAAATTTGCATTGTAAAAATCATAGTTGTTTATACAATTCTACCATCCAAACAAAATTAATTAGAAATAAATTGATGGTCATAATTCCGAGTTTCAAGAAAATTAATAAACCGGAAGTGCCCTTTTACTGAACAGTTTTTCAGTTTTCAACGAACTCCGATGAATTTCATTAAATTTGGCACACTAACTATAAAATTTGTCAATTACAATTTTGAAAACTGGAGTAAGGGAAAGTATATGTGAGTGTTTCACACACTAGAGTTTTTTCTTTTACGATATTCGTGTAAATATTTATATAAAGTTTGGATGAATTAAAATCCAATCTACTTTTTTTTTCTTCGTAAAATCTTTTTATTGCAGCGCCCAATAGTTGTAAATAACGAAGGAATACAGCGGGAATTATATTATATGTACATTCAATTTCAATGGATAATTGATTACATTTGATTTCTTTATTGGCGCTTGTTTATGGTGAGCTGAGTAGAATAGGTGGATAACAGATAGTGGGCCCCCCCAAGGAGTTGGATACTTAAGAAAGAGAACAATAGACAGTCGTAGCGGTCGGTTGTCACGGGTTTGTCTTAATACGGCGGCCGCGGCCAAGCCACAACGGGGGTCCAAATTGTCAGTTAACTGGCACTGCCATGATCCATCATGATCTAGCCAGCATTTACATTCAAGACCAACTGCATAGCTAAACGTCTGCCACTCACACTAATATGTGATAGCATGTATAACGCTTTCTATTGTCAGTTTGTATATAAGTTAGTTAATTTTATTTAAAAAAAAATATATATATACGTATATAGCCTTCTCCTTAAATAAAATAAAATTTGTAATCACAATTTGCCAGGGCCTCTGACAGTGGAATATATTGCTTTTAAAGAGGGAACTGATGCAGGACAATAATAAACCTGAAATGTTTCTTTGGGTCTTCAATGAATTTATAAGTGTATCTTATGGTACAATCAAATGATAATTAAAAATATTTTACGCCTTGTCATTTGACTTTGTGTATAGGGCCCATGGTTCAAGGGCAGCAGACATTGCTGTGCTATATGGAACGTGGGCCATCGGAAGTATGTTGTGCATTTCGTTGAGATTTGCCCTGTACTAGTGGAGAATCATAATATGTCTGGTATTTTATCCGTCGTAGCATGCAAATTAGTTATGTTCCTGACCGCTTTTGGATATTCATCCATCGTCAGAGCAAATTCACAAGTTCGTGTAGAGAGATCACTTCAACGAAATGTTTTTGTAGACTCACACTTGTTGGATCCAACGGATGCTACGACGGATAAAATACCGGATGTTATCCAGCATTGCGGACCCAGCCATATTTTCAACAGTCATAATATGGTTTGGGTAAAAAATACTTGAAGAAAATCAGATTTCAGAATGGGAAAGATTGGGGTAAAATGTACAAGTACACATCGGAAGTCTAAAAATCCTACAACTTCTTTATTGAACATTTTCATTTATAAATGTGATTGAGTATACAATGTTCAAAATAGTTATTATTTATTTTATCCTTTTACTTTACTTTAATTCTAAGTTAAGTATTGCAATCGTGCCAGACTTTCGAAATTGAGTTTTCACTGGAAATATAATATGTTTTGAGGTCCCTTGAGTTAGAAAAAAAGTTTATTTGCGAATGATATACGATGGCCATTCAATAAGTAACGAGACAAATCGCTCTAGCTCAAAAACGATTTATTTAATCAATGCAAAACTTAGCCTACTTTTCAACATAGTCCCCAGCAACATTTATACCATCGTTCTTCTAATTTGTATATGCCTCTGGCATAAAATTCTTTGCGTTGATCTCGATGCAACTTTTGCACCTGATTTTTAACTTCTTCATTGGATTGACAATATTTCCCACGTAGAGCCTTTTTAAGGGCTCCAAACAAATGGAAGTCCGATGGGGCGAGGTCGGGGCTGTACGACGGGGATGTGGAAGGATAGTTCTTTTCATATTGTTGACTGATTGGAAACCTGGTTTCTTTGTGGGCGTCCATAAGTTGTATTGGAACCCATTTTGCACATGTTTTCTTGTATTGCAGCTTATTCTGAATAATGTTATAGACAGTTCCAACACTAGCGTGCACTTCTTCATCTGTCAGTTTAACAGTAATTACGCCTGTGGTCCTGAATTAACGCGTTAATGCGTGATTCAAGGGAAGAAGTTGCAACTTCTACCGGTCGTCCACTTCGTTGTTCGTCACAGACACTTACTCGTCACCACTTTTAAACTGTTCTACCCATTTAAAAACGTTCGAACGGTTCAAACAATTATTCATGTACACTTTCAACATTCTTTCGTGGATTTCATGGCATTCGCCATTGTTAACTGAATACATTTGAGGTTATGATAACCAAATATTCTCGAACAGCTGATGAGAAACTAAGTACAAGGATGCCAACTTGATGCACTGAAAATTTGTATTGCTTAAACAAACCGTTTCTGAGCTACAGCGATTTTGTCTCGTTACTTATTGACTGACCTTCATATATATATATATAAAAACACTGTTAATCACAGGAATTAATTATGTAAATTATTAAACTGTGAGATTAAAAATTTACATTCTTCCAACAAATTTAAATCTAAGTTACTATTAATGATGTTGTGATCGAAACAATAAGATTCATTCCTTTTAATCTTTGACCTATCATCTAAGTGTATATATATATATTAGATATATTAGACATCTATATATATATATATATATTAGATCATGTCTTCATATATATATATATATATATGAAGGTCAGTCAATAAGTAACGAGACAAAATATATATTAGACAAAATATATATATATAAGAATTTTTCTAAGAATATATTATATATATATATAAGAAAAAGAATAATGGCAGGAAATAGAGCATATTACGGCCTCGTTGGGCTGTTTAAATCGTCCCTTCTTTCAAAGCCAACAAAACTGAAACTATATAAATTACTAGTTAGGCCCGTGGTTTGTTATGGAGCAGAAACCTGGACACTTAAGAGCGCTGATGAAGCAATGTTGCGAATTTTTGAAAGGAAGATACTCAGGCGTATCTTTGGTCCCGTTCGCACGCAAGAAACATGACGCATTAGAAATAATCAGGAATTGGATGAACTAATTGCGCATGAAGATATAATTCGATTTATAAAGGCCAGAAAAATCAGTTGGCTGGGGTATGTGATGAGACTTGCCGATGACCGAATGGCAAAAAAGGTAATGGGAAAGAATTTTGCTGGAAAGAGAAAAAGAGGACGCCCTAGGAAGCGTTGGATTGATCTGGAAGCAGATTTGGACCGGATTGGAGTGGTCGAATGGCGAAGGCAGGCGCATAACCGGGATGTCTGGAGGGCAATAGTTAGGGAGGCCAAAGTCCATCTCGGACTGTACAGCCGAAAAGAAGAAGAATATATGAAAACAAAATAGCTCAAAACCGAAAAATCGCAGGAAGTTAGTATTCCGTCTAGATAGATACTATTATTACAGCATCTGACACGAAGGTTTCGGGTGAATTCCATTAACCGGAAGTCCGAGTTTCCAGTATAGGTTTTTTGAGGTTTTCGGAATTTTCTGGTAAAACGACTATAACTTTTTCCGAGAAATTTTCCGTGGTAGTCTGCTTCTTTCTGTGGTCATCGACCGGTTTCGGGCGTTCGCCCATCTTCAGGATCCGTTTGTCAGACAGTGGATAACACAGACTTGCACATAGCAAATTGAGTTTATACACTCTTTCAAATGCATCCTGAAGATGGGCTGAACGCCCGAAAACCGGTCGATGACCCCCAAAATAACCAGGCTACCAATGAAAATGTCTCTGATGCTTTCCAGCTCTGCGGAACCAACCACTACAATAAATTTTTCCATTAAACTTGGAATGCTTAACCAACGTTATAGACCGATACACCTTTATTTGAAACATTTGTCCAAATAAAAATTTATTTTTATGTTGTGGTGAGAAATTTCGAGTATTTTATCCATGGTTGATTCAGTGTTATTGGCGCACTCTTCTGGACCTGTAATGTCACAAAATTTGATATATATATTTATGTGATTGTATTCACATGAGTAAGAGAAATCGTGTGAGTGTTTTGTGAACTCATTTTATTTAGGAAATTGTTATTATTGTTTTCGTTTTCTTTTTTGATTAATTTTATTTGGTAAAATAGTTACTTTCCTGTTATGATTTTTCCATATGTATTAATTTTACATTGTAATTATGATTAGAGAGAATTCATCGTTAAAATTAATCGTAAATAAAATTTATTATTAAAGAGCAAAGTTACGTTGGCCGACGGACAAAGTACGTCTGCAGTGTTGTATAATGCTTTGTAAGTGGTCAGTGATTTGCTATCAAATATTTACATTTTTTATTATTATTACACAAAGGACTTTGCGCTAGGGTTGAGGTCCCTTAGTCGAGGATCTCTCGCACAACGCATTCTGATGAGAGAATGATGAAAAATATGGGGAAAAATTCTCGGAGGTTTTCAATCAAAATACAGACCTAAGGCCGTAAGATTTTTGTCATTACTGCAACTTTTAAATATTTAATAGCGAAATTGTTTATATCACTTTTCAATCAGATAATATTATACTTAAATAAACAATCAGGACAAATTAATGATGATATTTAAAAATTAGCTTATATTTATTAAATAAATATATGACCATTATCTTTTTAATTACAAATAATTACCCTATTTGTGAAACTTACAATAAGAATAAACCGGTTTTGTCTGAATTCGTTTTTAATTATATAATTTCATATTTTATTGATTTATTTAATTTATAGCGACTTAAATAAAAATAAAAAAAGAAGAAAATTATTACACTGGCGCACCCAGTATATTTGGGACAGTCCGAACACCCAGATTGCTACACCCACATTAGATAATAAGACAAAGATTAAAAGGAATGATCACTTATTGTTTCGATCACTACATCATTGATAGTAACTTAGATTTAAATTTTTTGGAAGAATGTAAATTTTTAATCTCACAGTTTAATAATTTACATGATGAATTCCTGTGATTAACTGAGCTTTTATGTCGGCTTTTACTTTTATTTTTCTTTTACACTTCATTGTTAATTCGGCTGGAGATAGCTGTGTACTGCGCTACCTGAATGCAAAGGGCATCAGCGCCTTTACGATTCATCACGAAATCGTTTCAGTTTATGTGGAGGACGTTATGTCAAGACAGCATGTGACATAATGGGTACGGAAGTTCAGTCCTTCGGTCGACCATCCGTGGTGATGGATGAGCTGGTGCAAAAAATTGAAGACCATCTTCTTTCTGATCGCCGTTCGACCGTTGATGACCTGCACGAACTTTGCCTGAAAATTCACGAACTGTTGTTCATGAAATCATTAGTCAACTGGGTTTTCGCAAGTTGTATGGGAGATGGGTGCCGAAGATGCTTGCTGAATAACACAAAATCAACAGAGTCAAAGCCGTTTGGGAGTTTCTTGAGCGTTGCGAAACTGAAAGCGAGACTTCTTGACTGTACAGGGACGAGAGATGAAACTTGGTTTACTTCCATAGCCAGGAGTGCAAACGACAATCAATGCACTGGTGCCATACCCCCATTCTCCTTCTGCAAAAATATTGAAAACATTGAAATAGCTGTAAAAATCATGGCGACAGTTTTTCTGTCTCAGAAAAGGAGTTCTGCTCGTCGATTTTTTGTGAATGTGAAACAATCAACGCTGCAAGATACTGTGAGACCCTCAACAAAATTTCGCAGAGCCATACAAAACAGGCGAGTGGGATGCTGACGAAGGGAGTCTGTGCCCTTCATTACAGTGCTCGTCCGCACACCGTTTGTGTATCATAAGAGTTGTTAACCTCATTTGGTTGGGAATTTTAAACCACCCCTTTACAGTCCCGATCTCGCACCTAGCGACTAACCTTTCTTTACTAAATTGAAGGAACATGTGGGTGGAAAACAGTTTTCCAATGACGATAAGGTGAAAATCAAAGTTGAGAAGTGGCTTAAAGGCGTGGCGGAGAACTCTATACCTAAGGAAGAACTCGTCCCCCTTTTGACAATATGTGGAAAAATAATCGTAGTACCTATACTGTAATCCGTGTTAGTTTCATTAAAATACGCGAAGAAAGACACATCGCGCCACACATCCACACATAAACACACACATATACATATAGAGAGACCATTCGGTAAAAACATTTTTTTTTTGTATTGAGGGCACCCCAAACATATATTTCCGGTGATAACTCAATTTCGAAAATCTTACACGATCGCAATACTTCCTCTTACTACGAGTATGATATAGAAAAAAGCGTGATATCGATGGCGCAGGTGTGTGATGTGTTAAGACGTGCAATATTTACATCACAGCTTAGTCAACTTCCAATGTTTAGTTTAACTTTGTACTGATGAAGAAAAAGTAGCCCGAAAGAAATTTCATAAAAAGCATTTCTTTCTTGGAAATCGGCACCATATGGCAGAAGTCTCTCGAAACAAATCATGTTGATTATTATACTTATATGGCCCATGTGGGCCACCCTAGGTTATGGATAGGGCTAGGTCTACGTTATGCTAGGGCTTCGAAAGTGTCAATCAACAATGAACAAAGCAAGTACTTCTCTGATGTACCAAGGGTTTTAAAACTATCATGGAAATGACATAACTCCTAATGAGCAAGTATTCAGACATTTCAAAGGTGATAAAAAAGAAAATCTGACATATATTATCAGTGGGCCCAGCTTTGTCTTAATTCTTAGTAGCAACGAATGATGGCTGTAAAAAATTTATCTTTGTGACGCAACATCAATCATGGACCAAGCTAACTATTTCTGTTGGTTGCTTTACTAGTTTCTTATTCTAGTTAATGGATTCATCCTTCCATTTCTGTTTTCTTGTTAGGTAAAATTATTTTTATTTAATTTTCATCAGAAATACATGTTTGAAGTCATCTGAATTCGAAACAGATATTTTTTCAATTTTTGTTTTGTTTTGTATGTCTGTGTGTGAATCTATTAAGTATATATGTTGCATGTATGAGCGGTGTAATTCAAAAAAACTAAAAATCACAGGAGGATTAACTTCAGGTAAATTCTCTAAAGATGATCCGATGATATGACGTGAAACTTTATTGTTAAGTATTTTTTCAAAATATTTTCCTTAAAGTTGCAAACTGCAATTCACCAAACCTTCACAGTTTTATTTTTTTACATTTTTTTCTTAGGAAACTGGATTCTTTTAGGCTTCGGAAAAAACCATTGTGTTAAGTAAGTTTATTTATAAGGATATCTATTATTAATTTAATATTATACTTGGATCACTTCATTAAAATATGCATACACACACCCACTCACACACACACCACACACAAAGATATATAATAGATAATATCTATAGACACAGACATTGGTCCTGGGTGACAAACTTCCTTTGATTGTGGAATACTTTATCTGTTTCCTACACTTTATTTTAGTACTCCGATATTTTATCTGGAACCGATAATAGTTGGCAGTCAGCCGGTTTCTAAGCATTGTGTCTCTGGTTAATAGTATGGATCATCATGTTTCTACTAGTAAAAATGTGAGTTTTCCATCTTATACACATTTATTTTCATATTACTATCTCTTACTCCTAGTAAGAGGAAGTATTGTTAATCGTGTCAAATTTGCGATATCGAGTTTTCACCGGAAATATCCTTTTTGAGGTCCCCTGAGTCCAAAAAAAGTGGTTTTTAGCAAATGGGTTCTCTGTGTGTGTGTATATGTGTATGTATATGAACAGCATAGCTCAAAAAAGAAAAACCGTAGAAAGTTCAAACTTGATATTCCGTTTAGGTTCTTGTTGATTTTTCTTTTACTTTATTGTGTTTTTCTCAAAAATGGCTCCGACGATTTTCTTCAAACTCGTTATATCAACTACATATATAACGGAGCTATAACTTTTATTTGAAACTTTCTCTGGGAAGATTCATTTAAGGGCAGTTATTGGGGAGGTGTGGGGTTAGGTTTTCATCTAAAGTGCTGTTTTAGTTTATTAAACAATTCTGTCATCTAAATAATGTTAATTACAATTGAATATGTTGTTGAAATTGCGAGTTTGAAAAAAATCGGATAACCGGAAGTGCGTTCACTTTTTCGCAATTTCCTCAAAAAGTACTCCGACGATTTCTTTGAAACTTCATCTATAAACTAAACATACAAAAATCTTCAATTTTCTTTTAAAAGATTTTTCTGGGAAAATTCATTTAACGGCATATGTGGTGGGGGGGGGGGGGTATGTTTCCTCTAAAAGTGATATCATAGTGATTATACCAATTTCTATCATCTACAAGGAAATATAAGTGGAAATAAAGATAGCCAAAAATGCGTCTATCGGGAAATGAATAACCGGAAAGTGCGTTTTAACGAAGTTTTTTTCACGTTTTCGACGAATTCATTTAAAATTTGGCACACAAAACTATAAAATTGTCTAATTATAATTTGAGCATGGATAAGAGAAGTTGTGTGCGGGCTTACACAGATTTTTTTTTTTTTTTTTTTACTTTCTTATAACTGTTAGTAAGGAAGAAGTATTTTGATTGTGTCAAATTTTAAAAATTCAGTTTTCACCGGAAATGCTTGTATTGTGGTTTCTTGGGTATGAAAAAAAAGTTTTGGTTCGTGGATGTGTGGTGCATGCGTATTGTGTGTCTGTGCATGTGTGGGCGTGCGAACAAAACATCTCAAAAGCGAAAAAGTTCAAGTAGCTCAAACTTGGTATTCCATTTAGGTACTATCACCGCCACTGACACGAAGATTTCGGGAAGTCCACTTTATTGTAAATAGATTATTCAGTTTTCCGCATTTTTTTTTCCAAAAACGGCTCTAACGGATTTCTTTAAAATTTCGTATATTATGATCACATATAAATACTTATCACTTCTATTCGAAACCTATTCTCGGGAAAATTGATTTTTTAGGGTGGTTCTGGAGGAACAGTAACATTAAGCTTCCTCTAAAGTACCAGTTCAGTACAAAGTCACCAGAGTCAGTACTCTCACTTATCTAATACCAATGTAAATTGGAAGCATTGCTACAATTTCAGATTTGAAGAAAATCGGTTAACCGAAATTGCGATTTTTACAGAAAGAGTTTTTGAGTTTATTAATAGAAACAGGGTATTTTTTTTTTGGAAACAATTACACTATTTTCTTTAACTTGGTGAGCTATCTGCCCAGATTATTATTATTATTATTATTATTATTATTGTTATTATTATTATTATTATTATTATTATTATAATATTTGGGGTGGGTGGCCCACAGGTTAGGCTTGGTCCACAGGCCAATAGGGTCGACTACTAATGATCGTGACCCACTCGATACTCCCATATGTAGCCGAAGTGTGGGCTGATGCGCTCAATAAAGAAACGTATAGGAAAAAGGTAGCTAAAGTACAGAGCCTGGGTGCATTAAGGATTGCTTCTGCATACCGCATTGTGTCCGATCCTGCAATTATGGTTATTGCCGGAGTGATCTCCATTGCATTCCTCGCAGGGGAAACGTAAGAGATTGTATGACAGGAGGGCAGAAGGCAAAAAAAAGAAACTTTCTCCAGGGAAGAAAGAAATAGAACCTTCCGGAACTGGCAGGCCTCCTGGGCGAACGATCAGAGGGGTCGATGGACTGCCAAGTTAATCAAGGGAGTTAAGGAATGGGTGAGAAGACCTCATAGAGAGGTAGACTTCTACCTCACCCAACTTCTGAGCGGGGGCCGGGTATTCAGGCGTACCTGAAAAGGATCGCGGGATCTGCGGAGGAGAAGTGTTATGTCGGGGAGTAGGGATGAGCCCTCGCACACCTTTTTGCGTGCGTCCGTTGGCAGCGTTTGAGGAGCGACTTAGAGGCGGTGATTGGGCGGCAGACTCACTCCAGACTCTCTGGTAGAGGCGATGCTATTCAGCGAGACCAACTGGAGGCTAATAGCGAGATACGCGAGAGAAATCATCTTTACGAAGAAGAAGGACCTGGAGGAACAGGAAAGGAGGAACCTCGAGGGTGATAGGACAGAGACCGCCTGATGCAGTGCTGGAATCAGCGAATCCAGCCTAGGTCCAAGCAGAGGGGGTGATTTAGCCGGTAGCCTCCGTGAGTCTGGCACGGCGTGCGTATATGCATTTCACTACCCCCCTAAAATTAGTGGTGGGTGCCCGAAGGCGCGGAACCC